>ML810441.1:31160-62264 GCA_009831015.1 Picea engelmannii
AACTACTTGAATGATCATGTCTATTTGTTGTAATGGATCTGTGTGAAGGGGCATTTATATATTGTTGTAATACATCTACTTGAATGTTTACATCTGACTGCTGAAATGTATTTGCTACAGAAGGTGAAATATTATCATGGATGTAATATGTCTGTTGGTGCGAAGTTCGTGATAGACATTCCAACTCTAGAATTGTCCCTCCTGTAATCAGAATGATAGATGGAAGCACCTATAATTATATTTATATAACTGAATATGGAAAGGATTAGATTAACATCAATGGGTCATTTTCCTTTCTATAATTAAATTTCCAGACAACTAAACATAGATCCTAAAGAACATCGGTATATATTTATAAACTGATATGGAAATGAAATTATATATATATACATAGAGGTACAGATCTATTTACTGTTGGTGCCTTGTATAATCAACATTGACTAAAGGAGAATCTAGTGAGTATAATAGAATTACTTTTATAAATAATTTTAACCCAGACATCAATGACATAATTCACAAACTTTAAAAAACCTCTCTCTGTCTAATTAACCTAAGACATGCACCAGCCAACACCTTCTGACAAGAAATCATATAGTTTTCAAACATGCACAAAAGTATGATAGAGAAAGAACAAAAACTTGGATCCATCTTGGATTGAATTAAGCAGTCTGTCCTTTTAATTATGAGTTCAGTCTGAAATATTACAACTGTAAGATAAATGGTTATACACCTAGCATGTCATATATGCCAAGAATGTACGAAGTTAAAAGGTTACAATGAAGCTACGGAAGAGAAAGATCTAACAATTATATTACTCAGATGGTAAGAGAATGTAAATCGTATTTACTTCTTCAAGTGTCAAGTAAGAACATCTGATGGAGCCTTTCGGCCAAATCCTTAGTTTCGAAATCGACCCTCATTTGGTCCATAAAATTTAACAACAGAATTAACACATCTTGAGTAACCTCTAGCACATAGAGTAAACCCTTTAGGATTGAGTTGCCTAGATTTTTGGAGGAAGGCATAACAAAACCCGTTTACCTTTCACGCGGATAAGAGTAGTAGTTTGCCTTGTAGCCACATAGCTGAAACCCTGTACACATTTTGACACAGTCATTATAATCTGTTCAATTAGAAAGGAAAGGATTTGATAAAATGGAAATTACAACCAAAGTAAATACTTAACTTCGGGTGGGGAAACATGACCTATTCCCTACTATGACCATCGTGTATACATCTAGACAAGAAGGGGAGGAAGCAAAACCTCTGTAATGATGACCCTCACAAAACAAAGGGCTCATCATTAATAACAAGAATCTGAGAATAATCAAGTAACAGTATAGAAAGAAATAATGAAGTACAGTATATATATACAAGCCACATAATAAAGTATACACCTAAGTTTAGGTCAAAGGGGTAAATGTACAAAACCTTTATTCTATCCATTACATTACAAAGGAAATTTAAGGAACCTGTAGAAAACAACACAACGACAAAACTCCAGTATACACGCCTTTGTGCACCTCCAGATTATAAATAAGTGGTCGCGAAGAAAAGAAACCAGAATATTCTTCAGCCCCAATTACGGTCCGAGTCTTACAAAATGGTTAACCTGAATGTTATCCATTCGGGATACCTCCTATTCAAAGAGATTTCAATCTTAAGAACTCATCAATAAGTTTTGGGAGAAGGAAAGGGGGCAAAGTAAAAATCCATGTCTGTGTATGCAATCAATACAAATAGAAACAACTACGTATAAAAGGGGAAAACAACATCGAGGGTAGAGGGAGGCCATAAGGCCCTATGGGTAGATTACCCCTCGTGAAGAAACGCAGGTAAGAAAAGCATGAGAATAGTAGAAATAAAACTGTAACAGAAGGGATGATAGTGTGAAACAACTATTGAATGAATATGAAAAATAATACTGTCACTTACCGATGGCATTACAGTCGGAAGGCGCTCCTTACCCCAAAACGCTTGCGAATTAAACCCAAAAAGAAACATTATGGAAATTCCAAACCCTTTGTGAACCAGGATGAAAAGTGTGTAAATGAGCATGGGCTACTACCCAAAACCCAAAAATCTATTCATATTGAATGTAGTGGGTATGAAAGGAAGAGCGCCATGTGCTTTGAGCGAGATGACATGCCTGGATTGAAGAAGGGTACAGAGTTGGCCCTCATCCCTCACCCACCTCCTTTAATGGTCGGTCAGAGAATTTATTCCCAACTCTCAACACCTCCAGTCACATTTACGAGGGTTAGCCTGGGTCTGTTCAAAACCTATGTTTCGTATTTGTTAATCTCTAGTTGATACTAGTCAAGCTAGCATCAGGCCATAGACTAGATAAGTCTGGTAAAGTTCATTTAACTACCAGCTTGGGGCTTGTCTCTAGACTATTAATTTAGCAGTGTACGTGGAAAAGGGAAGACTCTCAAACAAATGAAGGATTAATAACAATAAAGTTGTCAATCATGTAGCATCTATTTAAGCAGCCCAAAATGTTAAATCCAACAATAAACAACGAGTTCGACTATTGGGCTATGGTTATAAAAGTTGTGTCAAGTTATTGAAGTTAGGCCTGAACACACTTATGGAATTATGGAATTAAGGAGGGGCTAGAACCCTAAGCCCTAATCCTATGTCCATTCCCCTACCATTACAAACTTTAAACCCTTAACCTCTTACAAAATCCTAGTATAACTTAACGAAGGATTGAAGAGTAAACACTCGAATTTGATTATGTAATTTCTAGAAAAAGAATTTGAAACATGAGAATCACAGGTACCCTCAGGATATACCTCCTTATTATAAATCCATCTCTTACAAGTTCAGAATTATTTCCCCTTGGAAGATTTTTTTTTTTTTTTTATGATGATTTTAAGGTTTATTACAAATCTTCTCTTTCTTGATAATGCTACCTCCTAAATCTACATTCACCCTCCACACCAAAATTATAATATTTGTGACACCCACTCTCTCTTTCATTGTCGTCCCTTGATCTAAACTCATTGTCTACACACGCATTTGAACATAATTACAACATTTAACTTGACATAAATTTAAATAGACAAAAATAAACAAAATCAAAGAAAATTACCAAAAATATTCTATTGTCTTGAGGTATTTCCTACATTCTCAACTGCAGGAGTATCAATGCACAACATATCTAAGAAGGCTGCATCCACAACACTTGCTTTAGAACATTCTGAATTTTATCTATTCACATACTCGTTTGATAATCTCCTCTGAAGAGATTTTCATTGGTTACTCGAAGTCTAAGTCGAAGAAGGGTTTCCTCTTATTCCTTCTTGGGAAAGCCTAGAGTGTTTGTGAGGAATGTTTGGAGACTCATTTCTCAACATATTGCCTCAATATATATCATTTGGACATTCATGAAATGTTAAGCACAAGACAAGTACGAGTTAATATCTCCAACATCGACCAACAAAAATTATGAAGAAAGAAAAAAAAAAGACAAAACTGATAGAAATGTTCTTTATGCTAGACACAATTATAATAGGGTGATGCATAACTCCACTAACCATGCCTATTTAAAATATATTTTGGTTTCTTCCTATTAGCACAAATAACCTTGGTAAATACACCAAAAATGGAAACAATATTTAGAAGAGCACATATTAGGACATAAAGTTGACGAAACGCTCCAAAAGTACAAGTGGCAAGGCAAAGTCACAACATGATAAGAACTTACTATGATAGAAAAACATACGATGTGAAGAGTACATGGGTCAAAGTCTCGTAATGGAGTAGCGGTTGTCTATATGGGCAATCAGATTTCATGCATCCAACAGGTATGGAACACAGTCCCTGAAAATAAACGATTAATTTTATGCAATGTTTGGTTGGATGGAATAAATATGCCATCTAATTAAATTTTAAATCGATGACATCATTAATTTATGATACAATGCCAAATTACATCCAGTCAAACATTTTCTAGCTAAAATTAAACATAAAGAAGTGGTCGAGGCTAGATAGAAGAAGAAGTTGAAAATTCTACTCACTTCCATTCGAAAGAATTTCCATATTGTGGTGGAAAGAAGGAAGTTGTTGCCATGTTTCATCCCAACATAAAACATTGGTTCCATCCTTGACTTGTAATATCCCTAGGCTGAACCCAATTGTAATGTAAATGAAAATCTACTTAAGCTGGTGAGATGTTTGATATCATTTTTGTATGCACCTTTCATGGCATAGTGTGCCCATTTAATGCACAGTAAAATGACAAAGTGTGCACATTCCAGGATACTATGCAAAACAACTTAAGTACATGCGATATCGAGGCCAGGGAGCCTTTGTGTATATGTTACACTTTATAGGATGGGGAGCCAGTTTTGTGATGATCAAGCCGAAGATCCTAGATGTTAAAGGCCAGTGAGCCTATTTTTTATATTCCTCAACATTAATATAAAATTCATCGTTGTGCGCAGACCAACCACGATAAAAGAGTATGGGGGACTAAACTCCAAAATCTAGGCGAAGGGAGGGCTAAAAGTTAAGGAAAATGGGATAAGCTAGGGAGCTTAAGCCAAAAGGGAATATTATATTAATATTTCTTAAATCATAAAGTATGGATAATTATTTTATCCTAAGTTCCAAACATGGGGAAAAGTGGGCTAAAGTAGCTCCCAACATGACAAGTGTCAAGTTGGGGACATGCATATATATTGTTGGGACTTAGTTTATTTTCCTATCATTTTTTCCTTCCATCATTGAGTCATCCATTCCGACCATTATTCGAGGATCATTCACACTATCATGGAGCTATCCCCTATACCTTCATGTCATTGTACCTGATCTTATATCCATACCCATACGTGTTGGTGTAGTTGGTTAGGTTGAGAGTTGGACTGAAGAAGCGGGTTGTCAAGCCCGTGGGATATTGAAGAGGCGGGTTGTCAAGCCTGTGAGAAATTTCTCTCTGGGTGAGAGAATTGTTGGGAACTGATTTCCTGAAGGTTCTAAATTGTAGCTACAGAGCTCTGAGACTTCCTGTCCGACCTATTGCTGAAGCCCGGGAAGGAAGTGGGGCATCTGAAGGAATGTTGAGTAGAGAAGGGTCACACTTCCGATGGTGGGACAAGAATATGAGGAATGAGGAACCATAGGCTATTAGTTGAGTTGGCACCTACGACATAGTCTTTCCTATTGTCTATAAGCCATTACCCTGGTTAGGAATCCCTTTAACCAGGTGGATTTTAGTCCTAGCTCGAGGGTGACCCACTGCTGAGAGTGATGAGCAGTGTGTTCCAAGACTGGGAGGTTTGTGGAAGATATGCATGTAGTTGGTGATATTCTTACCAAGATAAGTCTCAAATGTTTGATAAAATTACATTTTGCATTGTTATTTACGTGTGTATTTTTATGGGTTTATCTTATGTGTGGTTATCACTGTCTTTATTTTTATGGGTATTGCTTGTATAGGTTGYGTGTGTATGCCTATTGTTATTTTAGTGTGAATATGTKCATTTACAGTATGCATTTGTCTATTTACGTTATATATATAAATTTCTGCAAGAGTTTCATGTGTATATATTTTAGTTGCATGCAGTTCAAAAAATTTATGTGGCATAGCTYAGTTGGATGCTGGGTATGTTACAGTATGTTCTGCARAGAGAACGAAAGCATTCTCTCATGTAGCATGCYTGGACGTGGGTGGTTGGGMATGTTAAAATATGGTATCAGAGTTTCATTTTTCAACATTGAGCRTGGATGGGATGAACAAATTGAGTTGAAKMAAAATTTCACAGGGGATTGATTTCGATGTGACAAAATTTCAAGTCACAGATCATCCATGGTAAATTTTAGAAGCAACAACGTGGAATTGGGAAGAGCCCCCATTTCGGTTGGTAAAATTCATGGAAAAWTTGATAAATTCGTCCATGTGGTGAGATATTATTGATTTAATATATGTTCTAACAAATTCAGACCTGGAATTGGTCGAATTTGAAGTTACAATGAAGCCATGACAGATSGAGCAAGTTTTGTAATTTAAATTCTCAATTCGTGACTGAAGTTTGGGAAACATTAGTCCCARAAATGTCAACCCATAGCGATTTGTTGTTTCATAGGTTAAATTGGTGTTATCGGGGTGAAATTGAACAAATTTCATAGTTGCAGAATGTTTATGGTAGAAATTGAGAAAACGTTAAGAAAAAGCCCCAATTWCTGCARCAGAATTCATGAGGAATTGATGTGCATAAAAATKAATGTGCATAGTTGGGTGCACTAGAAAATGCATGGTGSAATAAAACGCTRGTGATATGTAAAAATTTGATGCCGCATGTAAAAACATTGGCGTGTTGGTGCRCAGATTAAATTTTGGCGTCGCATGGAAAAATATTGGTGTGCGGGTGAGTGTGCTAAACTTTGGTGCCRCGCAGAAAAATGTTGGCGTGCGGRTGCRCGCTCTAAATTTTGGTGCCAGGYAGAAAAACGTTGGTGTGCATATGCGTGCACTAAATTTTKGTATCGSACGCAAAAATATTGGTGTGCACGTGCACATGCTAAAATTTGGTGCCACACGAAAAAATATTGGTGTGCRGGTGCGGGCGCTAAATTCTGGCAYCGTGCGGAAAAATGTTGGTGTGTGGGTGCGTGCGCTAAATTTAGCATTGCGCAGTGTGCATACACATAAAAATCTGTGYGCAGTGTGAACACACATGATAATGGTGCACGTGGTATGCACAGTATTGGAAAAGCACAATGGAGCTAGGTTGGTGGGYGCRCAATGTGGGTATATGTTGTCGYGCAACARYTTTGTTAATGGTGTGCACAAAGTATTGGTGCACGGTGGAGGAGGACTAAAATTTGGCATGGTGAAATGCATAGATTGAAATKCTTGTGGAATATCATCACGCGATAAAAAAACTGTGCACAATAGGTAATAGTGCAAGAACCAAAACTGTGCGYGGTGGATATTGGCGACACAAAAGTTGTGCACGCCAGTGATTGGCGCAACAAAGAAGTGATGCATAGTGGTTAAAGGTGCGCAGAGCACGATTTACCTTGTGGTGTTGCTAAGCATTCTAAATATGGTTKTACAGGTTGAAATTTGTGCGCACAAAGTCATTTGGATGGTGAAMAACAAYGRAAAAGCAACGAATTTTTGCAACATTTTATATTGTTCGAAATGTCATCTTTTTGCAATGYGTTTTTGAKGGCCTTAACAACGTTTTTAACTACTCAAAAACCATGAGAACACATTKTCCCGATGCACAYTYTRTCTCTACAGCTCAAATAAAAGATCCCAAAGAGTTCTTTCTAATGGTGTAAACCATTCGTCAAATGAATCTTTTATGAGAAAGTTACAACACAAACAGTGGAGGGTAAATTTTAAGACTCATCTAACTTCAAAGAGCCATAAMKTTTTTCTATGGAATCAGATTGAAGCRYAAGAGAAKTCAATGGAAATCCATTGAACCATATAACATAGTCCCAAAGTTGAATTAAATTTSTGGKCATGTGAAAATTCTTTAATATGGCAAAGAATGTATCGGTAGCATTCCATACCAAAAACAAGAATTGACCTAGAACTTCAACAAGTAGTAACTAACAGCTTGAAACCCATAAAAAGGTGAAAYTTGGACACATTGTCCATAMTATGTAYATGAARAAAACCAATTGAGATCCTATGAAAAATTCAATGGAGTAGGTGCGAAATTTCATAATTACAACGCAGAGTTGTGCCAAGTTGAAGTGTGAATAGAATAATTAATGGGCAATTTTCAAATAACCATAACTTTTTTCTCAAGACTCRGAATTGAGAATGAGAGAAAGCATTGGAAAGGTGTTGGATAATGGAATCTAAWKATCYACCCATAAAATTTATCTGGTAATTCAATTTTCYAGGAAATCAGAAGAAAGAATTGTGATATATATTATTGAACCAAAATGGTTCATATTTTCATGAAATTGTTGAAACAATTAGCGTGACAAAGTTTTGTTGGATGCACATTTTRCAKAGTTAAAAACAAATAGATCAGATTAGGATCAATATAGAGTCCAGAKTAATGKAAGAGGCACATGGGAATTAAATCCAGAAAGATGATATCAGAGGGATGGATGTCYATTTGGGCATTGAAGGAATAAGCTCCAATGGACATGGAGAAGGAAGGGATGAAAACATGAATATGGTAGAGACCATTAMAAATTTACGTAAGGATGTCCAAATCCATAAATATGATATTGAAAGGCTTATGAGAGCCAAGGAGAAGCAAGAGGAATTCAACATGAAGTTAATGCAAAGATTGAACAAAATAGAGAAGAAATTGGATAAGGAGAGTGGCTCAAGTAAATCGGGGAGTCATAGGTATCCTGATGAGAAAAGAAGAACCAAAAGTGTTAGCAGACATCACTGTCACTCCCCAAGGCATTCAAATAAGGGATCACAACATCTCAAGTCCATCTCCTTTTAGAAAGCATAATATGTCTAGAGTGGATGAGATACAAGGAGAAATGAACAAAATCAAACCTCCTACATTTGATGGTGAGCACAAGAATGATGAAGATGCAGAGACATGGTTGTTGGGCATGAGAAAGTATTTTCAATTGCATAATTATTCTTCTCATGCATAAGGTAGAATTTCTATCTATCAACTCAAGGGAAAGGCATCCACATGGTAGGATGATCTTGTGCAGGTGCAACACATTAAAGATAAAAGTGTTACTTGGAGGGAATTCAATAAGTATTTTGAGAAGAAATACTTGACTAAGAGATATTATGAAAAGAAAATGAAAGATTTCTTTGAACTCAAGTTTGGGAGTATGACCATTAATGAATATGAAAGAAGGTTTTTAGAACTCCTGAAGTATGTCTCTTTCATCAAGGATGAGATAGTTAAAATTCAAAGGTATTTGAGTGGATTTCCATCATTCATCAGTGAAAAAATACAGTATGATGATCCAAAGACATTGGAGGAGACCATAAGATGAGATAAATGCCTATATAATCAGAAAAAAGCAAGGCTAACTTTCCAAAAATCTTGGGAAGAAAAAAATAAATTCAATATGGATCGGAGGAAGAAAGGAACTAAGCCACCATTCTTTAGAAATAAACCTTAGGGACAATCAAATTCTAGAGAACCCAGATTGATTGAGACAGGGGGTCAAAGGCCAAGGAAACCACCTATTCAATGTTGGGGTTGTAAAGGAGATCATATGTTCAGAGAATGTCCTTACATAGGTGAAAAGGTGAGGACTATTCACAATGTACAACAAGATGAAACAGTGGAGGAGATGGGTAGAAATGTACCAATGATCTATGCAGACCTAGAAAGAAAGCAAGCATAGTACCAGTCATATATGATTGAAGTGGAAGGTATGATCAACAACCAAACCATTTTTATTTTAACTGATTCAGGATCTAGTCATAGTTATATATATCCTAAGATCGTGGAAAGTTTCTATTTGCCAAGAAGCAAGCATGGAAAATCTTGGTTGGTGCATATGGATACTAGAGCCAAAAGAAAAGTTAATGATATGGTTAAGTCATGTCTTATGGGCATGAATGGACTGAACACCAAGGCATATTTGAACATCTTTCTTTTAGGTTCTTATGACTTTCTAATTGGGATGGATTGGTTGGACCAACATCATGCTATCTTGAATTGTCATAAAAATGCATTTAATTTCTTGGATGAGGAAGGGAACCTAAGGAAAGTCCAAGGAATTCCCAGGGTAGTAACCATCAGAGAAATTTCAGCATTGCGGCTGAAGAAATATTATAGAAAAGGGTGTCAAATATTTGCAGCACTTATGGAAGAGACACCTAGAGATAAGGTGCCAAATTTGGAAGATTATTCAGTCTTGAAATACTTTGAATATGTCTTCAAGGAGGTACCAGGACTACCCCCAAAGAGAGATATTGATTTCTCTATAAATTTAATGCATGGAGAAGCTCCAGTGTCAAAGACTCCTTACAAAATGAGTACACCAGAGTTGAGGATTTGCAAATGCAACTTGAAGAAATTCTGAATAAGGGGTATATATACCCAAGCATGTCATCTTGGGGTGCCCTAGTCTTGTTCGTGAAGAAACAATATGGGACATTAAGATTGTGAATTGATTTTAGACAGTTGAATAAAGTGACTATAAAGAACAAGTATCATCTACCAAGGATTGATGATCTCTTTGATAAATTGAAGGATGAAAAGATATTTTGAAAGATAGATCTCAGGTCAAGATACCATCAGGTAAGGATCAAAGAGTAAGATATCATCAAGACCTCCTTTAGGACAAGGTATGCTTATTATGAGTTCACAGTGGTGCCATTTGGGTTGTCAAATGCACCAATTTTTTTCATGTGCTTAATGAATGGTGTTTTCCGAGAATATTTAGACAAGTTTGTCATTGTCTTTTTGGATGAAATCCTTGTATATTTCAAGTCAGAAGAAGAGAATGAGCATCATTTGAGGATGGTGTTGCAAGTATTAAGGGAGCATCAGTTGTATTCCAAATTGAGTAAGTGTTCATTTTCTCAGAAGCAAATTCATTATTTGGGACATATTATTTCAAAGGATGGGATAGCAGTGGATCCTAAGAAGATAGAAGCCATTAGAGAATGGTCAGCGCCAAAGAATGTGATAGAGGTCATATCATTCATGGGCCTTTTAGACTACTATAGAATATTTATTGAATGATTCTCAAAGATTGTACACCCAATAACTTCCTTGCAAATGAAGGGTGTGAAGTTTCAATGGACATTGGATTGTGAAAAGAGTTTCCAACACTTGAAATAATTATTAACAAGTGCTCCAATACTAAGGATTGTAGGCCCAAATGAATATTTCATTGTATGCACAGATGCATGTAAAGAAGGACTTGGTGGAGTTCTCAGTCAAAATGGGTTTGTTATATGTTATGAATCAAGGAAGTTGAAGGAGCATGAAAGACACTATGCCACTCCTGATTTGGAGTTGGTAGCCATAGTACATGCCTTGATGAAATGGAGACACTACCTCATGGGGAAAATGTTTGAGCTGAGGACAGAAAATAATGGTCTGAAATATTTATTTGATCAACCAACTTTAAATGCTAGGCAAAGCAGATGGTTAGAATTTCTCAGCAAATGTTACTTTGATATAAAACATATCCAGGGGAAAGAGAACAAAGTGGTTGATGCACTCAGAAGAAGAGTGCATGAATTACATTCTACAACCATTATCATGTACCAATCATATTTGAAACACATAATTCAAGAGGCTACAAAAATAGATTTGCAATACAAGGAATTAGTGGAAAAATTACAACAAGGTATTTTGCAGCAGAAAATTGAAGAATACAAGCTAGATAATGATGAAATTCTTATGTATAGGGGTAGAATTTATGTACCAAATTCCCAGGAATTGAAATATCTGATATTGAGAGAAATGAATAATGTACCTTATGTTGGGCACCTAGGTTATTAGAAAACTATTGCAATTGTAAAAGCCCAATATTATTGGCCAGGCATGAAGAAAGAAGTTGCATATTTTATTGCCAAATGTTTGGAATGTCAAAAGGTAAAGACTAAGCATAGACACCCAAATGGTTTGCTACAACCATTAACCATTCTTGAGTGGAAATGAGAAGTTGTAACAACATATTTCATAACCAAACTGCCCAAAACAAACAAGCAACATGATTTTATCATGGTGGTGGTGGATAAGCTTACTGAAGCTGCCCATTTTATTCTTGTTAAGCTCACTCACAAGACAACCAACATTTCTGATGTTTGTATGAGAGAAATAGTTCGATTACATGGCATACCCAAGAGAATTGTGTTTGACAGAGAATTGATTTGAAACAAATTTGAATTTTAGCAGAGCTTATCATCCAGAATCAGATGGACAAACATAGAGGGTTAATCAAGTGATTGAGGATATGTTGAGGATGTATGTGATGGTTAAACCATCAAAATGGGAAGATTACCTACACTTAGTAGAGTTTTATTATAACAATGGGTACCAAACATCTCTAAAGATGATCCCATTTGAGGAACTTTATGGTAGAAAGTGAAATACACCGGTAATATGGGATAACCCAGCAGATAGAGAAGTGGTTGGGATATATTTACTTAGGGAAATGGAGGAGGAAATGTTGAAAATAAAACAAAATTTAAAGGCTTCCCAAGACAGGAAGAAAATTTATTCTAATAACAGAAGAACTCATAGGGAATTTAAAGTGGGAGACCATGTATTCTTGAAAGTGAAAGCCAACATAAGTTTCCTGAAGTTGGGAAATTATTCCAAATTGTAAGCTCGCTATTGTGGGCCATTTGAAATCCTACAGAGGATTGGTCTAGTTGCTTATACGATTCCATTACCTACATCTATGTCTGTTCATAATGTATTCCATGTATCATTTCTCAAGAAATATGTACCTAATGCTAATCATGTTATTGATTGGAATGTGATCAAGGTGGAGCAAGAAGAAACTTTCCAAGTGCATCTGGTACGCATTATGGACCAGAAAATCAAACAGCTCTAGAATTGAGCCATAGGTCTTATAAAAGTCCAATGGACCTGGTACAGTCCCGAGGACGCTAATTCAGAGCATGAGGATGCAATGCGATTAGAATACCCATATCTTTTTGAGGATTTTTGAAATTTTGTTATATATGTATACATAATGCACTGAGGACAATGCATAAATAAGGGGAGGGGATTGTAATATCCCTAGGCTGAATCAAATTGTAATGTAAATGAAAATGTACTTAAGTTGGTGAGTTGTTTGATATCATTTTTGTATGCACATTTCATAGCATAGTGTGCCCATCTAATGCACAGTAAAATGATAAAGTGTGCACATTCCAGGATGCCACATGCATCAACTTAAGTGCATGGGATATTGAGGCCAAGGATCCTTTGTGTATATGTTGTGCTTTATAAGTTGGTGAGCCAGTTTTTTGATGATTAGGCTGGAGAGCCTAGATGCTAAAGGTCAGTGAGACTATTTTGTATATGCCTCAACGTGAATATAAAATACATCATTGCGCTCAGACTGACCACGATAAAAGAGTATGGGGGAATAAACTCCACTTGTTAGGGAAAGGGAGGGATAAAATTTAAGTAAAAGGGGCTAAGCTAGGGAGCTTAAGCCAAAAAGGAATATTATATTAATATTTCTTAAATCATAAAGTATGGATAATTATTTTATGCTAAGTTCCAAATATGGGGACAAGTGGGCCAAAGTAGATCCGAGCATGACAAGTGACAAGTTGGGGACATGCATACATATTCTTGGGACTTAGTTAATTTTCCTGTCATTTTTTCCTTCCATCATTGAGTCATCCATTCTGACCATTATTTGAGGATCATTCACATTCTCATGGAGCTATCCCCCGTACCTTCATGTCATTGTACCTGAACCTGTATCCATACCGATACTTGTTGGTGTAGCCAGTTAGCTTGGGATTTGTACTAAAGAAGAGGGTTGCCAAGCCCGTGGGATATTGAAGAGGTGGGTTGTTAGGACTGTGAGGAATTTCTCTCTAGGTGAGAGAATTATTGGGAATTGATTTCCTCAAGGTGCTAAACTGCAGCTACAAATCTCTAAGACTTCATGTACGACCTGTTGTTGAATCCCGAAAAGGAAGTGGGGTAGTCGAAGGATTATTGAGCAGAGAAGGGGCACACTTCCTAGGGTGGGACAGACATATGGGGAATGAGGGACTGTAGGCTATTAGTTTGAGTTTGTGCATGTGACAAAGTCTTTCCTGTTGTCTGTGAGCAATTAGCCTGGTTAGGAATCCCTTTACCCGAGTGGAGTTTAGTCCCAGCTCGGGGGTGACCCATTGCTGAGAGTGATGAGCAGTGTGGTCTAAGGATGAGAGGTTCGTGGAAGGTCTGTACGCAGTTGGTGACATTCTTACCAAGATAAGTTTCAACTATGTGATAAAATCACATGTTGCATTGTTATTTACGTGTGTATTTTTATTGTTTTATCTTATGTGTGGTTATCATTGTCTTTGCATTTATGGGTATTGAATGTATATGTTTCATGTGTATGTTTTTTTCTATTTTAGTATGAATATGTGCATTTACAGTATCCATTTGTATGTTTATGTTATATATATAAATTTCTGCAAGATTTCTGTGTGTATATATTTTGGTTGCATGTAGTTTGAAAAATTTATGTGGCATAGTTGAGTTGGATGTTAGGTATGTTACAATATGTTTCGCAGAGAGAATGAAAGCATTCTATCATGTAGCATGCCTCGACGCGGGTGGTCGGGGATGTTACATGACTTCCCAAAAATAATGAGTGTGGATAATATCTTTCTATTTCCAGACATTGTTCTGTATTAAGGAGCTTGAAACATTTCTTGAAAGTGTGATCAAGTCCTGAGGCTTTATGAGAGGGTAGTACTTCTTGCACCAAAGAAGGGCCCATAGAGTATTATTTGATGTCAGTCAATGCCACCATGTTTTAGCACCACAAAATGAGTTGTGGACATCTAGATCTTTGAGAATGAGTCCTCATTTGAGGTTAGGGATACCGAGCATGTCCAAGTGACTAAATCCCATTTAGTTTCTTGTATCATTACTATAAAGGGATTTTCTTGGAGGAATTTTTTACTCAGAAGCTTGTACCTAGTTTTACCATTAAGGTCTTTGATATTCCAAGAGATGAACTTCATTAGGAATGTGGGGGGTCAGGTAGGAACTTATCTTTCATCAAGTTAAGGTGGCCTGAGTTAACCAAAAACTCTTCCAGATATTTAAGAAGTTTTTTGTTGCTTTGCCAACATATTTTTCTTTTTCTTTAGGTTTCTTAGGTTGAGCAGAGGAAAAGGATTTAATTCTAGTAGAAGGAATATAGGGCATACCTTTTATTTTTTTTATTGGGTTGCTAATAATTTTATTATGAACCAGTGAGTCCTTGAGAAGATGAGGCTATTGCTCAATGATTGAATTCAAGTCTTTTTGCTAGTAGGAAGAATAAATGGAATTTAGGTCAATGTACCCAAGGTCCATTTCCTTTCCATAGAAATAGCAAGGAAATAACTTAACCTGTAATGTACCCATATTTTCTACAAGAATTATTTGCTACAGATTAGCTACAGGAATGTACCCAAATTGCAGAAGCGGACATGCATTATTATAAAGCTAGGGACTCTTCTCAGTCTTTCCCGAATGGGGTGGTTGTCATCTCATGGAGCCCCATACCAAGTGGCATGCACTCAAGGACTATTTAAAATTATGAAAATGATAAGGTAGTTTCAATATTGAGCAAGCATCATGAGCTTGCCTAATGATCGTCTAATGCCATCAACGAATCTAGATGGTCTTGTCATAACTCTTATTCAGACATCCCGGTGGCCTGTGCGGCTAACAATATGGGTATCAGGAACTCTACTATGACCATCAAGGCTAAGAAACCCATTAGAAAAATACTAGACAAACCAAGCCAGGTATCTCTTATCAACTAGAACTACACTATTAGGATTCCCATCTAAAATACACCCCAAGTTCATAACCAGGCTTTGTTCATCATCTACAGTATGGTTGTTCATCAACAACAACAAGGTTTCTTCTTATAGTGGAGTAGCACCATGCAACGTATCTTTGTTCCTAAAACCAATGGGACCGTCATCTTAGTCTTACCCCAACAGAATGGGACAATGTTGAGTAATTTTTTTAGTAGTCGACATTTGCTTTGTTGCTAGTTCAGTGAGTTGATCCTGAAAGAAGTTGACTAACTCTTATTTAATGTCAGCATGTTCTACCACGTTGTTTCCATGTCTATGTTTTGAAGATGTGATGTGATTTTTACGCCTTCATTGAATGATAGATCTATTGAAGAATTTTGTATTTTTCCCCCTCTTTGAGAAAACTATTTCTTTTTTTCCTTCATGATTGATTCTGAGTTAGCTTAGCTTATTACCATTTATTGTGTATTAACTTAGCTTATTACCATGGATTTACATTACTTGAATATGGAAATTAGTACAAAACTAACTATGAGTACAACTTCCTGATATGACTAATGTGTCTTATTATGAACTATGATTACACTGGGTTGAATCTCTCATTGTGTAGCAGCCAGTGATATTGTTTCCCATTAATTCCATAACATTCCATATTGTGAATCTCATCCTGGTACCAGAATAATGATCACTATAAGGAAGTAAGTCCATTGAATATGGATACTACTAGTTCCCCTTCCCTATTTGTCCAATTACAATTAAAGGTTGTTGTATGAGCTATAACATAATGTCATGAAGCAAACAACATGATTGTTAACTAGAAAGGGAAAAATATAATAAGAACTAAAGGAAATAGTTTAACCTATAATACAAGGGGAATAGAGCCATTCCATTACTATGATATCAGTAATACAAGAACAACTTAGCTTAAGGTTAAAAAAGGTGATATCATGTTACCTATTTACCATAATAAATATGTATTGTAATATTAATCTTATCTCTTATTAACTACATGGGATGTCACTGGAAAGAAATGGCACTAAGTATCAACATCTGTATTACACTTGTATGTGATTCCAATGCT
Source organism: Picea engelmannii (assembly GCA_009831015.1). Classification (NCBI taxonomy): domain Eukaryota; kingdom Viridiplantae; phylum Streptophyta; class Pinopsida; order Pinales; family Pinaceae; genus Picea; species Picea engelmannii. The sequence continues at coordinate 47,678 of ML810441.1, forward strand.
TGTGTAAATGAAAAGGGTAATAGATCACCATCTTCAAATAGTATCTTATCCAAAGTGTAATAGAACATTATCTTCAACTAAATGCTTGTGTAAATAAAAAGGGTAATATGTCATTAACAAGGGTATTTCAAAGGGTATACTCTTATTCAATACATATGGGTTTTACTTACTTTGATTAAGAGAGAGATAAATCAATGGAATCAGCTTCATATCGTACCCGTATGAGCTATGTGAATATTACAATATAGTTAAGAGTGTAGAGTCTCAATCTATGGTATAGGCCACTAATCACAATATTTGTTGAAACATTTGACTTTCTAAACAAATATGTAAGTTCAAATTGCATTTTTTACTTTCTTGAATGAAGAGACAAGTTCAAATTTCATTTATGATATGATATTTTTGTTGTGTGCTTATCAGTTTTCTTGGGTATCGTTAGTTTTGTTCTATTTCTGAGTCTTTATACTTCTAATCCCTTCTTTGTTGAAAATGGAAGCTAGCTTGACTTTTGGAGGAATCATAATTGGTATCTCGGTCCATGGCATTGGAGTTAGACATTTGGATTTAAATTTGTTATTTCTTATCATTCTATACATGAGACATTGACATGAAATGTTCACTGCTTGTGTCATTTTGCGATAGTGCAAATTACTGTAACACATTTTAGTTGTGGGAATAATTGCAGTGGACGTTTTCTCTGGGAACAATTATATCTATTATACGTGATATTTTGTAGATTTTAAAATTGTTCTTTCTGCTATCTTTGTAAATGAGGATTTGACATGAAATATTGATGTATTTTATCAGTTTCTCTATCAATGCAAAGTGATTGTTACATATTTTAGTGTATCTATTCTGGAGTTTGAGGGAATGACTACAGTGAATATATTGCTTATGTTTCAAAGTTTGTTTCTATTTGTTGAGTGCTATATTAATGCAGATTCTTGATAACATATTACAATGTAATATGTCATAACATATTACAATGTAATATGTCATAACATATTACAATGTAATATGTTATAACTATTTTTTTTATTTTTTTTACTGGGGGAATCGGCAACTCGCAGTTCTCGTACTCGCATGACACGGGGTCGATCCCCAATAGGCTACCACTATAACCCTAGGTGCAACCACCCAGCCTGCCCGAATGGCGCACGAGTAAGTCCGGGTGAGAATCGAACATGAGACTTCATTTTACAAATCTCCTTCCATTTACACAACACTTCCCAATCCATCTACACCCGTGCGGGCATATGTTATAACATGTTACTATAACATATTACATTGTAATATGTTATAACATATGCACTGATATTAAAAGTGAAAACAAATATTATCTGAATTATAACATATGCATAGATATTAAAACATATGTACAAATATTATACATATGCACAGATATTAAAATTGAAAACAAACTATAAATTTGTATAAAACAAATTGTAAACTGTGAAATGTATTTAAAATTGTTCTTTCTTCTACCTTTGTAAATGAGGCTTTGACATGAAATATCGGTACATCTTTTTTCAATTTTTCTATCAATGCAAAATGATTGTTACATATTCCGGTGTATCTATTCTAGAGGTTGAGGGAATGACTTTAGTGAATATACTATCTATGTTTCAAGGTTTGTTTCTATTTGTTGAGTGCTATATTAATGCAGATTCTTCAAAACATATTACAATGTAATATGTCATAACATATTACAATGTAATATGCTATAACATATTACATTGTAATATGTTATAGTAATATGTCTTAGTGTTCAAGATATAAGAGCTAGTTATACCAAAGGTCTGATTTGGATCGCATACTTTAAGTGAATGGGTTAATATATCACATATATAGAACGATAAGTTTATTAAGAGTCATCTAATTCAAGTAACTTTTATGCCTACTACTTCTCTACCATAGTCCTCTTACATTTTTTATTCTATGTCCAAAATTGATGTTGCCATGATTGAAAAAGTATCAAGTCTCAATTACAGTTTTATAATGGATGCCATTTTTGGGGGGTTTTCTAGTAGCCTTGTCACACCTCGAGAATCAATCCTTCATAAAGTTTGACTTCTGCAATTTCTTGGCAAATACAATGGACCAACAATTTTTAGATTTTAGGGGTACCAGGTCATTCAGGTACTAGTCTCACTTGATCCATATGTTAATCCATCAAAACTACTCACATCTGGGTTATTTTAAGTCTAGGATGGTGAATGACCAACCATGAAGTTTCTCTCCCAACCATTGACTCGTTCCCTATGGTAAGAGAACATGTCACCAGTGAAGGGTTTTTGATGTATGTAAATTATTTATGTCTATATTAGACTTTATTATCCACAATGAAGTATTCATTATAGTTATTCCCTTAGTCAAAGGGTTGCTACAATTGCAAAAGGACACCAGAGTGGGAGATTGGTTCCTTTTTGAGAACTTTACTATGATAAGAGTCTATGCTTTTGAAGAGGAGCCATATCAAAAGTGATTTCTAAATTTAGTTGTTCTAGAGACTGAAAAAAGTAAAATTCAGTTAGTTGTTGACTACAAATCCAACCATATTACATAAAATGTTGATCAGATGAATTTCAAGGAAAAACAAAATCTACACAGCTAGGTCACTGATGTATTACATAGATATGTGACCAAGACTCATGCCAATATGAAGAATTTGAAATAGGCATTAATCAAAGTGGAGAAATAGATGAGGCGGGATAGAGTGGTTACTACAACAAGGAATTCCAAAATCAACTATTTGTAAAACAATATTTATAACTTATTATACTCTAAGATTACATAAGTAAAAATGGATTTATAAATTGAATTCCTGAAGATATGAAATTTTTATAAAATACAAAAATTTTGAAATAAAAAGTTGGACAGTTTTGTAAGAGAAATTAAGTTGGTTAAACAAATTCTTGATGTATTTATAAAACTAATATAAGTTGGTTAAACAAACGATTAAAGGTGAATATGACTTGGTTGCGGGGGGACAAGCATGTGGCCAACCCGTGGGCATGCCCACATCTTGGCCATGGGGGGCCAACCATGTGGCCAAGCCATTGGCATGTCCACGTCTTGGCCACTGGGTTGGCCCTGCGCGAATAAATCACGTCCCGTAGACTGTGACTTGGCCATGGGGGGCCAGCACTGTGGGCAAGCCATTGGTGTTCCCACGTCTTGGACACAGAGCAAGCCCCCCATGGCCAAGTCACTCTCAAACTACTAATTTAAAGAAATTAAATTTAATGAAAATTAAATTTAATTAAGCTTACCTGCAACTCCACTCACTCACCCACATGACCGCGCCAAATAGGACCACCCTCCAACAACACAACTCCAAAAATGACCGCCAACAACACCACGCCAACATCCCCACACCAACAATGCCACACCAAACATGGTTGCCGAACATTATCACTCACACTCAAAATATCACTCACACTAACCAAGAACTCAAAAAAACCATAACAATCATGATGTGCGGTAAATATATAAACATATTTTCGGTCGAAAGAATCTTTCGGCTAAAAATATATTTCGTTCGAAATAGTATTTCAACCAAAATATATTTTCGGTCAATATATATTTCAACTGAAAAGAGGATACCTGATGAAAAAAATCCATCCGACTAAAATTGTAGATGAAAATCGAGGGCGTCTTGACCGTACCATTCGATTTCATGTTCAAAGGGTCGACCAAAACATATTTCGACCGAAAAAATAAATCTTTCGGCCGAAAACATGTCTTTCAAAATTTTGGAGATCCGATTGTCACGAAAGTGTTACCCACCTTCATGAATTTACCCATGAATTCGAGAGAAGGGGTTTCCACTCTTTGGGTTGTGTAGGTTGAATGGGAAAGAGAGATAGTGAATTTGAGATTTTTATAAGTGAGAGAGAGAGAGGGAGGGAGGAAGAGAACAATATGTGATAGCTTGACACCTAGACTGGTTTGATGCCTAGACTCGATCTTGGCATGTAATGGATCGAATTATAATATGTGAGTTTGGTAATTATAGAAAAGTAGTTGTGATGAGGAGATTGAATAGTCAAAGTGGTTGACCAAGAAATAAATTAAATAATAAAGTGGTTGCAACAAGAAGTTAGTTAAGGGAAAAGAAATTATGAATTGACTAATTATAGAAAAGTTAATTGCAACTAGGAATGGAGAAGTTACTATTTTTAGAAAGTGTCTAAGTGGAAAAAGCAGTTAATTGGAAAAAAGTTGATACTTCTAGAGAAAGATACTTGGAGAGTGTAAATAAGAGAGAAAGGGTATCCCATTAACATCTATTGTATATAATTGAATATATATTCTGTGAAAGGTTATTTGGGCTGGTATTATTGATAGAGAAAAGTGCAACATAAAAAGTGCAGCAGGAAAAGTGTGGTAGGAAAATTGCGGAAGAAAATGTACAGTAGAAAAGTGCAGCATAAAAACTACGACAATAAAATCATGGTAGAAAAAGTGCGGAAGAAAAATCATGACAGAAAATGTGCGGAAGAAAAGTCGTGGAGAAAAAATCACAGCAGAAAAAGTGGGGCACAAAAATTGTAGCAGCAGAATCACGACAATATAATTGCATAATCAGAACCACGACAACAACATGGTTAAGGTATACTTATGAGATATATGGTACATCTTCTTTGGGGTATGATTTGTGAGCTACGGTTTGGCTCTTGAGATGGTATTAGATGTTCAATATTATTGTATATATCATATTTGTTGAGGAATAGAGTTGGTATTTTGCATATGGATATTGGTCTTTTGGTTGTGATTTGTTTCTAAAGTTGTTGGTTTAGCTTGAGGCTACATAAAAGTGAGGCTTTGTGACATGGTTTGATGTAAGGGTTTATGGTATTTGGTTTATGGATAGAGTGATGAACTGTTAGATAAATTTTGATGGTTATATTGGTGTATGTCTTTGGTATATGGTTGAGGTACATGTTGGGTAAATGGTTGAGACAAGTAGTTGATGAATCGACACATACATGAGGTGTATAGTTGATGAGGATGGTACATATTGATGAGTCATAGTTGATGTGTACTTGATGCATGATTGGTACATACTTGGTACATGGTTGGAGGCACTTTTTAGTAGTATTGTTGACACATCATCTATGGATGATGTAGCATACTTGTCTTGGTATATTCTTAGAAGCACATATTGATCTTGGTCATGATTATGAGTTATTTTGATTGGTTGATACATATGTTAGTGATATTGTGCATATGGTTGAGATTTTTCTTAGTGAGTAGATCTGATTTGGTTCATAAGATTGATGAGAGAGGTTATTGTGATAGGTTGTTGTGACTGGTTATTTGTACAGGCTTGTTGCATGGTTGATGTAATTGTTGATGGTACAAGTTGAGGTATAGGTTGATGCATGGTTAATTCATGGTACATGTTGGTTCAAGTTATTGGTGCAGGTTTATTAGTACAAACTGTTACAATTTATTGGTAAAGGTTGGCAGTGATAGGTTGAAAGTGGAAGTGGTTGATTTAGTGACAATGATAGGTTTTCTACATTTGGAATTCATATTTTAGGGTGCTTGTACAAGGTAAGGATAGGTGGTTGTATCCAGATAAAATAGGGGGTTGTAGCCTCCTTTTGGTTATAGCCAAAAAATTGGGGATTTGGAGCTTCCATAAGGTTGTAGCATGAAAATATAGGGGGCTAGAGCTTCCATCCAGTTGGAGCCAGAGAATTGGAAGTTGGTGCTTCCTTGAATGAAATTATTGACATATAAGAAAAACATTTTGTGGTTTAATCCCGAATTGGGTTTCCATGTAAATATTGGTGTATTGTGCATTGTGTGGATGCGTTTGTTATTGTTTATTATGCACTAATGAATGTTAATTATTATGATAGAGTAAGATATTGATGATGAAAAAATGAACATGGTTGAATAAGTAAAATAATATACTTTGTGGTTTAAAGGATTAATAATTGGTATAATCGATCATTATTGATTCACCCCCACTCCCCCCCTCTCATTAATGCAACACTAAAGTCTCTAATGAAATTACCATAATGTTTTTTTTGGATTAGGGATATAAAGGTTGAATTGAAAGAGCCCAACATTTTTCCTCACCTTTGAAACTCTCTTACCACATCCATTAGGTCCTCCTTAACTAGTTCATAAAATTTGACATTAAATTCTTTTTTTAATCTATTTTGACTAAGGTTCTTCCCTTTATACATAGAAAAGAGGGAATCGTGGACTTCAGACACCAAAAAATATTATGTTAATAAATGATTTGTTTCTTCGGTAAAGACTTGAGAAAACTTAGAAACGGCCTCTAGAATATCTTGGATCAAAAATCCAACGGGCTATTGAAATATATTGGAGAAGTGGTGAGCTCCTTCCTTTGCCTTATCTTTGAAAGAGTGAGCAATGGTTCCATTTGACTTTTTAGTATCCCAAATTGTATTGATTCTCTTATGATAATTTGCATACTAATGAAATAACTTGGAGTTGTTATCCTCTTGCTTAATCCAAATTGCTCTACTCTTCAAGCACCATATTTATTCATTTTTTTTTAAATGGCCTGAAAAATATCCTCAAGGGAGCAAAGTTGTCTAACCTAGGATTCTAATATGGGAATTTTGGTTATTTCCCTGTGGATCTAGGCTAGTTTCTCTTTAGTGTCCACCAAAACAAACTTTTACTATTTTAAGTATTGAACCATCCATATTTTGGGGGGCCACCTTTACTCTATGAATGTTATCAATGAATTGGTTCATAACTGTCAAAGGAGTGGAAGAAGAGAGGTGTACCCAGGAATCCCAGACTAAATCTCAGTACTTGTCCTCCTCCAATAAAATTAGATTGAATTTTAAATGTCATAGAGGCTTCACCTTTCTCTGTTCGATTTTGTAAACTATTGGAAAATGGTTTGATAGACCTCCTATAGAAACACAAGATTTCATCATTAATCCATTAATCAATTTTTCTCATACGATAAAACTTTCCAATCTATTTGAAAATTCATCTTCATTTCTTCAAAATTTCCTCCAACTTGACTCGAGTTTCACAGGTTTTACATCAATAAGATGGTGCTTCTTCATAAAGAAAGAGAAAAAACCACTATGTGCATCTTGACAAGGGTTTGTCCCCATACCTCCCTTAGAGATAAGGTAAAATTCAAAATCCCCCCTAAAAGGATGTGGGCCTCACCCAACATTCTCGATGCCACCAGATTTTCTAAAAAATGAATCCTTTCGAGGTAGGGTGCATAGAAATTAATGATGTTTAAGGAGAACCCAAGGTTTTTGATTTCAAGATTCACCACAATGGAAGATTGGAAGGAGGGGGAAGAAATGGATTTTTCAGGATGGGTTCCAACACATTATGAGTCCTCTCGAATTCCTAATTGCATCAATAACACTAAAATACCATGTTTTGAACCACTACTCCAAAACTGCAATGGCTTTGGATCCCTCACCCATAGTTTCTTATATTAAAAGAATGCATGGATTATGTCTTTGTATGATCCTTTTGATTTCTAATATTTTATAGGAATCCAAATACCCATAGCATTAAAAGAAAGGATGATCATGGAGGGGACTTTCTAAGGGATTTCCTTTCTCCAAGGGAACTAGAAATGGTTGGTTAATTTTCTTTCTTAATATCCAACATAACATTTTTTTGAGATTTTAGAAGAAAGGATTTTCACCCCAAAGGATTTGACTGCTATTAATTAGGGGCTAGACCTCCAAAGGATGAGGTCCCATCTTGTTTTTTATATCTAAGTCTTAGCAAATACCCTTTTTATGGGGAGGATCACACAGAGATTGCATTGGAGGAGACATCAGATACTAATTTGAGGCCAACGGGGAAATCCTCACAACATGAAGCATCCATGTGGTTAGACCTGGAGGAAGAAGGGAAACATAATCTAGGGATAGGGGGGAAGTAAGGGATTCTAAGGGGATAGGAGAGGATGGAGGGAGAAAAGGATCCTCTAAAGGAACTACAACTTATATAGTAAGGGGGAGAGAAACTGGGAGACACATACCGAGAGAAGTAGAGGAGAGAACAAGATCATCCCTTTGACCATATTTTCATGCTTTGTCCATGTCCCATTCCAACTATGCATTTAAACTTCCTACATGATCTTTTACTGGTTGAGATTCCTTTTTTTTCCATATTTTATGTTTCCAACTTACGATGGGAGGAATCCTTCGACATTGAGCCCCGAGGTTACCCAATTTGTGGAAATTATAACACTAGAAGGGAAGACGCCAGTAATCCATATTCTTCTTCCAGATGTATTCACCATACACCAAATCAAATTATCCTATCAATTCGTCCCTCAAGTCGACTTGGATTTGGACCTAGGTCAACCTTCTATCAACCTTAAAATCCCAATCAAGATCTAGACTAGAAAAACTATCGAGCTTGTTGACTATGGCTTCTAGGGCATCCTTGTTCCAAAAAACTAATGGAAGGCCTAAAAAATGGCCTAGACCTTAACCGCGGCCATAGTAAATCTAGAAGGATCAAGATAAATAAATCAATTATGAATAATTAACCTTAAAGTACCCCAAATCTAGTTATTACCTTTGATCATCTCAAAATCCTCCTCTGACTTGAGAATTAAACATAGCCAATCCTACACTAAAAACTAAAATAACAACATATATCCAAGAACTAGGCTTTAACATGACTTTAGGCACCTAGATAGGGCTTCTTGTTTAGCTGATTTCCCTAAGAAACATCGGAAGAGAGTGTTACCCACATAATTTTTAATCTCTGCAATGGAAATGTCTTTAGCCAAACCCATTTATACCTTATTGGTATTTCCTTGCACAAACTTCTTCCTAATGTTTCTCTTTGTAGTGGCGCCATCATATTGGATACTAACATCATTGATCGAAAATACAGGAAAAACCACGGTGTTTTCTGACAAAGGGGAGGAGCATTGGAAGCTATGGGATAAGAATAAGGAGAAGTAACAGGTTGCGAAGGAGTTTAAATGCCACCTAGCTTAAACATTTCCCTGCCTCTTGAAGAAGACGAAAATGAGCCCACGAAAGAGGAGTTAATACGGAATTGATCTTCTTCATCCACAAAATCCTTAGGACCAAAGGGAAAAATAACCACGTAGCACTCGTCATGGGATTGAAATTTATGAGGAATGACCTCATAATCAACAATATCGGGATCCGAAATCTCCATCGCCACGTGCTATATTATTACAATAGGGACTTGCCACGGTTTCATCATCGGATTACCTGTGCCTCTTAAATCAAGTCATGATCTACCATTTCCACACATAATAAAACACCCTTCAAACCACTCTGAATACCAGCATAACGAAGGTTGTAATTGGAAAGGAAAAATCCCAAGCCCCGTCGACTCAATTTTTATCAACTTTATATAGAGATAAATTTATATAAATTGAAAGTAAACAGATCTTATTGCTTCAATAATTATTTTTTATTTTTCCATATTTTATAGGAGGGAGGTGTAATTCCTTTAATAGGAATTAAAAATTTTCATTTAAAAAAATATTAATAAAAATAAAAATATTTCAATACTAATATTATATTATATATATATATATATATATATATATATATATATATATATATATATATATATATTTATTTATCATAAAACAATTCAAATTAAAAAAAAATTTATTGCATTAAAAGGTCGTTTTTACAATTGAGTATGAAGGGATCTAAAATTCCTTCCATACTCAATACACATTTAAAAAAATGTAAATAACAACAAAATATTTCAATGTTTGTCATAAATAAAATATTACAATATCCATCTTCAATAAAATAATTATATATCAACTTTATATATAGAGAGAAAGCAATATAGTAATTGAAAACAAAAAGAATTATGATTTGGTTAATAAGTTCTTTCTACTTCCTAAAATAAGGGAGATTCATAATTCTTTCAATGCTTAATATTATGGAGTTGACATGTGACAATTAAACAAATATCAATGGAAAAAAAAATTAGATGTGGGGCATAAATAAAATATTTCTATGTCCACCTAATTTAATATCATCTTTTTATATATATAACAATTAAAATTGTAAGATTTCACTTGCTTTGTAATCTAAATAAAATACATAATTGAATGAAGATGAAGGAGATGGTTAGGGTTTGGGAGAAGTTTCACGGAGTAGGGTTTTGGTTTAGAAGTATATAGGGTGGGAATAATGGGGTGGAGGGTATGGATTCTATAATAGAAGCAACTAAGATGTAGGAAATGAAAATTCCTTTAAGGATGTGATAGATGGATGGAAAATCAAGCCGTCACATGAAATCTTTATGGTAGGGAATATCAAAAGAAAGAAAAGACACAACCAACCTTCCAATGAAGCAACAAGCCTCACAAAAAATTAAAGAATGGTTCCATGGATAAAACAGAGGAGAACCTGAGATACGAGGTCACCTCATCATTGGTGGGAGACTATATTCAATACATGAAAGACCATGCAGTCATTGGAAAAATCATGGGGATCTGGCCCTCAGATTCGTTACTAGTCTGGATAAAAATGAGATGGAAAGTCAAAAGGGATATAATCTTAAAGCACGGGTCCAAGGATGTTTCTACAACAATATTCACCTACTCAAAGGACAAAAATTGAATTTTTGATGCAGGACCATATTTGTTTTACTCCGTAGGGTTCCACCTCAAGTACTGGTCAGAGTGTTTTCCCCCAGAAAATGAGGAATTCATAGCTACCCTAGTGTGGATCATACTTTACACCCTACCCTAGGAGTTCTGGCACCTAGAAACGCTAGAAGGAATAGGAAATATGTTGGGCTCTTTTGTCAAAATATCAAAAATAACAAAAGTGTCCAAGTATACATCATATGCAAGAATATGCATCTACACATGTGAACATGGCAAAAACACTACTTGTGTCAATCACTATATCATTCCAGGATGAAGAATGGGTCCAACCCATAAGTTATGAGAATATCTCGTTCAGATGCAGGAAATGCCATGTTCATGGACACCTATTCTAAGATTGCCCTCGGAACACAACTCATACAAAAAACAACAGAAAGGGGGAGAAGGGAACACAAGTCTCTGTAAAGACCCCAAATAAAAGAAAGGTGGGACACAAAGGAAATAAAAATCCATGGGAAGGGACCAGGAAAGATGACAACACTTTCCATATCTTAGCAGAAAAAGAAGATATGGATGAAACACAGGAAGGAAAGAAACAAGGGATATAGAAAGAAAGACCCAAACTAGAAAACATGGAGACCAAGCATGAGGAAATACAAAAATGAAGAAAAACATAGTCAAGCCCAAAAAACCCAAAAAAGGAGACGAGAGAAATCCAGATGAAAGACTTGGAGGCTTCAGAGGAATCCTCGGAAGAAAGAGTGAAGGAAGATCAAAATCAGGAATCAGAATCAAAATATATGGAAGTGGAAATCCAAGCGATGATCTGGGTCCATGGGGAAAAAGAGATTAAAAATATGCAGGTGGGACAAATTTTTCAGCTTCAAAGAGAACTTCTCAAAAGATAGAGAAAAGAACCAATGTCGAACAATCCAACCTCCTCATTGGGGAATATGGGAATAAAGTCAAACCGACTGAAAAAAAAATTAAGAAACTTGAAGGGGACTAGAGGAAAAAATCCTAAATCCCCATATGCAAGTTCTTGAAGAAAAAGGAACCCTTCTCATCAAGTCAGGACAGGTAGTGGGACTACTAGACAGATACTTCCTTCCCCAACCAAAATTTAAATATGAATATTTTCTCATGGAATATTAGGGGTATTAATGGAATTTCAAAACACAGAATTCTTAGGAAAAAAATTAAACCAAAAAACATGGACATAGTAATGTTGCAAGAAACCAAGTGCGATAGGAAAAATATGGAGATAATATAAAGGGAAATTTGGAATGAATGTGATTTCATATGTTTGGAAGCCGATGGGGATTTTAGAGGGCTTGCCTTCCCATGGAACCTATACAAAATCAAAGTGGAACTGAGAGCCCAATATAAAAGGATAATAACCATATCTTACAAGATAATAGGGACAACAGACCATGGCATAGTTAGGTATGTCTATGGACCCCAATCTCCTGCAGACAAGAGAGATTTCTTGAGAGATCTCTTGAGTGTAGGAATAAGTATGAAGGCGAAACAATGGATTTTGGGAGGGGAATTCAATATGAGAACCTCCTTGGAAGATAAGAAAGGGGGAATAGGGCACCTGATTTCAGAAGAGCAAACATTCAAAGAAGTAATGGAGAAACTATGCTTGATAGACATCATCACATTAGAAGGTCGATTTACCTAGAATAACAAAAGAGGAGGGAAGCATCATATAGCAGAAACATTGGAAAAATTCCTAGTCTCATAATTGTTTTACCAAAACAGGGAAGTAGTAAGGGGAGAAATCAAGACTTTTTACATATATGACCATTGGTCAATATCTCTGTGATGGATGGATGGGCTCTGCCCCCAACCAAAACTGTTCAAATTTGAGAAATTTTGGATCCAACACCCATAATTCATACAAAATGTAGATGAGTGCAAGTGGGGAGAACACCAAGATTTGTATGTAACAAAGATGTACCAGTTCCAACAAAAGTTGAGACATACAAAAAATATCTTAAAGAAGTGGAATAAAGAAGTCTTTGGGAATATTTAGGAATAAAAAATAAACTTGGAGGTGGATATCGAACTAGCGCAAGGAAAAATCAACTAGGATCATATGTCACTAGAACTTCAACATTTGCAATCGACCCTTAGAAGGGAGTTAGATTAAATAGACCAACATGAGAAAATCATGTTCCAACAGAAGTCTAGGATGCTCTAGATCAAAGAGGGCGACAAGAATACCAAATTCTTCCATAATTCCCTCCTAAAGTACAGGTTCAATTATCAATGCCACAACAACCGCAACTATCTGAGGATGAAGATCACCCTCCTCTAGGCCGTTGTGATTTCTTTTCTGAGTTTTCCTCTTTTGTGGAGTTGGCTTTGCCGGTTTTGATAGAAGGGGCACTTTGATATGAAGAGAGAGAGGAAAAAGATTTTTCGTTGATATTGAGAGAAGGGAACGAATATACTATCCCTTTAAGGTGGATAGCATCCTCTCCCCCCTCCATGGATCTTCTAGTAAGATAGTGAGAGAGTCTCAAGCTCCAGGTTTAGAGAGATGAAAAGAGGTTTTCACAAAACCATGGAAGGGGATAAGGTCGGTCCCCCTAGGAATAATAAAACTCAACCAAGGAGAGGGGAGGGAAAAAACTGTCAGGAGACCCAACTTTGATCAGTAGTTGTGCGGCTAGCTAGGATGAGGTACCAAAACTTGTGCTCAGCTGAAGAGAAAGAGCTAATGGGGAGATTCCAAGAGGTGGTTTTGTGAAAAAGGAAGAGCACGACTAACGAATAAATTCTGAGGTCCTCTAAGGAATGGGTTCCCAACCCTCGACAATCCATAAGAAGGGACAGTGAGTCCTTACATCTTGCATAAGTGTACTTGATGATGAAGGCAACAGTGGCGCAAGCCATGACACAACAACAATATGAAATTTGGTCCACCTGCTAAGCGATATGGGTTTTGGAAGCTAAATTTTATCTATTCTGAAAGGATAAGTACGACATCTACTTCCACGAAAAGGCATGATTCCCAAGGACACACAGAAGGACCATGCAGTGAAAAGCAGGGTGATAGGCACCCAAGAAATCCCAATCCAGGTGGACGAGGAGGATATCCAAGTGCACAAGGAGGAGGAATGACCAAAAGGAGCAATTTTTTTTTTCCTTATGGGCTTTCTCAAACTCTCGTTAATTAATTCTAAGAAATTTTACTTCATGTGTTAAGTTGATGTTTACTTGAGATAGATTATAAGCAAGGAAGATTAAAATTTTGTTTTACTCTCATCATGGACATTCATAGTCAAACTCTAGATATGAGTGATAGGTTTGGTTTCCATATCTTGTCACTCTCCCGAAAACTAATTTTATGTATTTTTGAATAGAAATCTATAGTACTTATTTTTTCCTAAAAAAACAATTAAATCTATCTATCTATCTATCTATCTATCTATATATATATATATATATATATATATATATATATATAACAATTGAAAGTTGACAAGTGACATTTAAAAAATATTTTAACATGTATCTTAAGTAAAATAATTTTATAAAAGAAATATTTTTGTCTATATAGGTTTTTTCTACTTTTCCATATGGCCTAGATGTGTATTTCCTTTAATACTTAATATGAAGTTAGCACATATATTTGGCTCAAAACCCTTTAAATGAAAAAAAAAATTAAAATACAAAACTTGAGAAAATATTTTCATTTGGAATGATTGGTGCCTCTAGCTCATAAGATATCCACACTTAAGAAGGATCTACCTTAATGGTTAAAACATTTGAATGATAAATGAGTGGCTCAATATAAAACATACATATATTTTTACACATATATATATATATATTAAAAACTAGTTTAAACTCATCTTCTCATCAATCATGCCTCATCCAATCCCTCTAAATACAAACCCTTACTTAAATTTTGTACTTAAAAAACAATTGCATTTCTATGGATTTTACAAGCTAATTACA
>ML810441.1:75552-97962 GCA_009831015.1 Picea engelmannii
TCTAACCTAGGATTCTAATATGGGAATTTTGGTTATTTCCCTGTGGATCGAGGCTAATTTCTCTTTAGTGTACACCAAAACAAACTTGGATTGTTTTAAGTATTGAACCATCCATATTTTGGGGGCCACCTTTACTCTATGAATGTTATCAATGAATTGGTTCATAGGGGTCAAAGGAGTAAAAGAAGCTAGGTGTACCCAGGAATCTGAGACTAAATATTGGTACTTGTCCTCCTCCAATAAAATTGGATTGAATTTTAAAGGTCATAGAGGCATCACTTTTCTCGGTTCGATTTTGTAAACTATTGGAAAATGGTCTGATAGACCTCCTATAGAAACACAAGATTTCATCATTAATCCATTATTCATCAATTTTTCTCATACGATAAAACTTTCCAATCTATTTGAAAATGCATCTTCATTTCTTCAAAATTCCCTCCAACTTGACTCGAGTTTCACAGGTTTTACATCAATAAGATGATGCTTCTTCATAAAGGAAGAGAAAAAACCACTATGTGCATCTTGGCAAGGATTTGTCCCCATACCTCCCTTAGAGATAAGGTAAAATTCCAAACCCCCCTAAAAGGATGTGGGCCTCACCCAACATTCTTGATGCCACCAGATTTTCTGAAGAATGAATCCTTTCTAGGTAGGGTACATAGAAATTAATGATGTTTAAGGAGAACCCAAGGTTTTTGAATTCAAGATTCACCACAATGGAAGAATGGAAGGACAGGGAAGAAAGGTATTTTTCAGGATTGTTTCCAACACATTATGAGTCCTCTCGAATTTCTAATTGCATCAATAACACTAAAATACCATGTTTTGAACCACTACTCCAAAATTGCAATGGCTTTGGATCCCTCACCCATAGTTTCTTATATTAAAAGAATGCTTGGATTATGTCTTTGTATGATCCTTTTGAGTTCTAATCTTTTGTAGGAATCCAAAGACTCATAGTGTTAAAAGAAAGGATGATCATGGAGGGGACTTTCTAAGGGATTTCCTTTCTCCAAGGGGCCTAGAAATGGTTGGCTATTTTCCTTTCTTAATATCCAACATACCATTTTTTTGAGATTTTAGAAGAAAGAATTTTCACCCCAAATGATTTGACTGCTCTTAATCAGTGGCTAGACCTCCAAAGGATGAGGTCCCATCCTTTTTTGTATATCTAAGTCGCATCAAATACCCTTTGTATGGGGAGGATCACACCGAGTTTGCATTGGAAGAGACATCGGATACTAGTTTGAGGCCAACGTGGAAATCCTCACGACATGAAGCCTCAATAGGGTTAGGCTTGGAGGAAGGGAAAGGAAATGTAGGGATAGGGGGCAATTAAGGGATTAGAAGGGGATAGGAGAGGATGGAGGGAGAGAAGGAGCCTCAAAAGGAACTACAATTTATATAGTAAGGGGGAGAGAAACTAGGAGAGACATATCGAGAGAAGCAGAGGAGAGAACATGATCATCCCTTGCACCATATTTTCATGCTTTGTCCATGTCCCATTCCAACTATGCATTTGAACTTCCTACATGATATTTTACTAGTTGAGAGTCCTCTTTTTTCCATATTTTATTTTTTCAAATTAGGATGGGAGGAATCCTTCTACATTTAGCCCTGAGGTTACGTAATTCGTGGAAATTATAACACTAGAAGGGAAGACACCAGTAATCCATATTATTCTTCCAGATGTATTCACCATACACCAAACCAAATTATCCTATCAATTTGTTCCTCATGTTGACTTGGATTTGGACCTACGTCAACCTTCTATCAACCTTAGAATCCCAATCAAGATTTAGACTAGAAAAAATATCGAGCTTGTTGACTATGACTTCTAAGGCCTCCTTGTTCCAAAAAAATAATGGAAGGCCTAGAAAATGGCCCAGACCTTAACCACGAGCATAGTAAATCTAGAAGGATCAAGATAAATAAATCAATTATGAATAATTAGCCTTAAAGGACCCCAACTCTAGTTCTTACCTTTGATCATCTCAAAATCCTCTTCTGAGTTCAGAATGAAACATAGCCAATCCTGCACTAAAAACTGGAAGAACAACATGTATCCAAAAACTAAGATCTAGCATAACTCTAGCCACCTAGATAAGGCTTCTTGTTTAACTGATTTCCATAAAAAAACATCGGAAGAGAATCTTACCCACAAAAATTTTAAGCTCTGCAATGTCAATATCTTTATGTCAATGTCTTTAGTCACCACCATTTCTACCTTATTGGTATTTCTTTGCACAAACTTCTTCCTAATGTTTCCCTTTGTAGTGGCGCTTTCATATTGGATACTAACATCATTGATCGAAAATACAGGAAAAACCATGGTGTTTTTCTGACAAAGGGGAGGAGCATCGGAAGCTACGGGAGAAGAAGAAGGAGAAGTTAATACGGAATCGATCTTCTGCATCTACAAAATCCTTAAGACCGAAGGGAAAAATAACCACGTAGCACTCATCACGGGATTGAAAACACTGAAATTTATGAGGGATGACCTCATAATCAACAATATCGGGATCAACAATATTATTACAACAGGGACTTGCCACGGTTTCATCATCAGATTACCTGTTCCTCTTCAAATCAAGTCATGATCTACCATTTCCACACATAAGAAAACACCCTTCCAACCACTCTGAATACCAGCATAACGAAGGTTGTAATTGGAAAGGAAAAATCCCAAGCCCCCGTCGACTCAATTTTTATCAACTTTATATAGAGATAAATTGAATCAATATTTACTTTTTATTTTTTCATATTTCATACATACGATGGAGATGTAATTTCTTTAATGCTTAATATGGAATTAAAAATTATCATTTAAAAAAATATTTCAATACTAACATTATCTTTATATATATAATAAAACAATTGGAATTAAAAAAATTAAAAATTATCATTTAAAAAAATATTTCAATACTAACATTATCTTTATATATATAATAAAACAATTGAAATTAAAAAAATTCGTATTGTATCAAAAGTTTTTTTCTACAACTAAGTATGAGGCAATGCGAAATTCTTTCCATGCTCAACACACATTTAAAAAAATGTAAACAACAACAAAATATTTCAATGTTTGCCATAAATAAAATATTACAATATCCATTTTCAGTAAAATAATTATATATCAACTCTATATATAGAGAGAGAAAGCAATATAGTAATTGAAAACAAAAAGAACTATGATTTGGTTAATAGTTGTTTTCTAGTTCCCAAAATAAGGGAGACTCATAATTCTTTCAATGCTTAATATTATGGAGTTGACATTTGACAATTAAACAAATATCAATGGAAAAAAAAGTAAATGTGGGGCATAAATAAAATATTTCTATGTTCACCTAATTTAATATCACACACACACACACACACACACACACACACATATAACAATTAAAATTGTAAGATTTCACTTGCTTTGTAGTATAAATAAAAGACATAATTGAATGAAGAGGAAGGAGATGGTTAGGGTTTGGGAGAAGTTTCACGCGGTAGGGTTTTGGTTTATAAGTGTATAGGGTGGGAATAATGGGGTGCAGGGTATGGATGCTATAATAGAAGCAACTAAGATTTAGGAAACGAAAAATTCCTTTAAGGATGTCGTAGATGGATGGAAAATCAAGCCGTCACATGAAATCCTTATGGTAGGGAATATCAAAAGAAAGAAAAGACAGGAACAACCTTCCAATGAAGCAACAAGCCTCTCAAAAAATTAAATAATGGTTGTATGGATAAAACAGAGGAGAACCTGAGATACGAGGCCACCTCATCATTGGTGGGAAACTATATTCAATACATGAAAGACCATGCAGTCATTGGAAAATTCATGGGGATATGGCCCTCAGATTCATTACTAGTCTGGATAAAAACGACATCGAAAGTCAAACGGGATATAATCTTAAAGCGCCGGTCGAAGGGTGTTTCTACAACAATATTCACCTACTTAGAGGATAAAAATTAAATTTTTGATGAAGGGCCATATTTGTTTAACTCCATAGGGCTCCACCTCAAGTACTAGTCAAAGTGTTTTCCCCCGGAAAATGAGGAATTCATAGCTACGCTAGTGTGGATCATAATTTACACCCTACCCTAGGAGTTCTAGCACCTAGAAACCCTGGAAGGAATAGGAAATATGTTGGGCTCTTTTTTCAAAATATCAGAAATAAAAAAAAGTGTCCAAGTATACATCATATGCAAGAATATGCATATACACATGTCAACATGGCAAAAACACTACTTGTGTCAATCACTATATCATTCCGGGACGAAGAATGGGTCCAACCCATAAGTTATGAGCATATCTCGTTCAGATGCAGGAAATTCCATGTTCATGGACACCTATTCTTAGATTTCCCTCAGAACACAACTCATACAAATAATAAAGGAAAGGAGGAGAAGGGAACATAAGGCTTTGTAAAGACCCCAAATAAAAGAAAGGTGGGACGCAGAGGAAATAAAAATCCATGGGAAGGGACCAAGAAAGATGACAACAGTTTCCATATCTTAACAGAAAAGGAAGATATGGATGAAACACAAGAAGGAAAGAAACAAGGGACATAGAAAGAACAACCCAAATAAAAAAACATGGAGACCAAGCATGAGGAAATACAAAAATGAAGAAAAATAGAGTCATGCCCAAAAAACCCAGGAAAGGAGACTGGAGAAATCCATATGAAAGACTTGGAGGCTTCATAGGAGTCCTCGAAAGAAAGAGTGAAGGAAGATCACGACTAGGAATTAGAATCAAAATATATGGAAGTGGACATCCAAGCGATGATCTGGGTCCATGGGGAAAAAGAGATTAAAAATATGCAGGTGGGACAACTTTGTCGGCTTCAAAGAGAACTTCTCAAAAGACAAAGAAAAGAACCAATGTCGAATGATCCAACCTCCTCATCGGGGAATATGGGAATAAAGTCAAACCCACTGAAAAACACTAAGAAACTTGAAGGGGACTAGAGGAAAAAAATCCTAAAGCCCCATATGCAAGTTCTTGAAGAAAAAGGCACCTTTCTCATCAACTCGGGACGGGTAGTGGGATTACTAGATAGATACTTCCTTCCCCAAACCAAAATTTAAATATGAATATTTTCTCATGGAATATTAGGGGTATTAATGGAATTTCAAAACACACAAATCTTAGGAAAAAAATTAAACTAGAAAACATGGACATAGTAATGTTGCAAGAAACCAAGTGTGATAGGAAAAGTCTAGAGATAATATAAAGGGAGATTTAGAATCAATGTGATTTCATATGTTTGGAAGCCGATGGGGATTTTAGAGGGCTTTCCTTCCTGTGGAACCTAAACAAAATCAAAGTGGAATTGAGAGCCCAATATAAAAGGATAATAACCATATCTTACAAGATATTAGGGACAATGGACCATGGTATAATTAGGTAGGTCTACAGACCCCAATCTCCTACAGACAAGAGAGATTTCTTTAGAGATCTCTTGAGTGTAGGAATAAGTATGAAGAAGAAACAATGGATTTTTGGAGGGGACTTCAATATGATAACCTCCTTGGAAGATAATAAAGGGGGAATAGGGCACCTAATTTCAGAAGACTAAAAATTCAAAGAAGTAATGGAGAAACTACACCTAATAGACATCATCACGTTAGAAGGTCGATTTACTTGGATTAACAAAAGAGGAGGGAAGCATCATATAGCAGAAAGATTAGAAAAATTCCTAGTCTCATAATGTTTTTAACCACAATAGGCAAGTAGTAAGGAGAGAAATCAACCCTTTTTACAGATATGACCATTGGCCAATATCTTTGTGATGGATGGATGGGCTCTGCCCCCACCCAAAACTATTCAAATTTGAGAAATTTTATATCCAACACCCATAATTCCTACAAAACGTAGATGAGTGCAAGTGGGGAAAACACCAAAATATGTATGTAACAAAGATGTACCAGTTCTAACAAAAGTTGAGACATACAAAAAATAGCCTAAAGAAGTGGAATAAAGAAGTATTTGGGAATATTCACGAAGCAAAAATAAACTTGGAGGTGGATATGGAACTAGTGCAAGGAAAAATCAACTAGGATCATATGTCACTAGAACTTCAACACTTGGAATCGACCCTTAGAAGGGAGTTAGATGAAAGAGACCAACATGAGAAAATCATGTTCCAACAGAAGTCTAGGATGCTCTGGATCAAAGAGGGCGACAAGAATATCAAATTCTTCCATAATTCCCTCCTACATCACATGAATCATAACGGAATTCACTCTCTAAAAATGAAAGAAAGGGTGACAATTGAAAGGCACGAAGACATCAAACATAGTCTTAGAAATTAATTTAGTTATCTTCTTTTAGATTCCCCTCAAGACAGAAGGGTAGCCACTGGACTAATGAAAAAAACTATTCCAAAGTTGGCCTTGGAAGGTTACAACAAAAGCCTTTAGACATAGGGGAATCTGGTGGAGGTGGAAGAGACGGTGAAAGAAATGCCACAAGGGAAGAATCCCGGGTAAGTTGGCTTCACATATGATTTCTTCCAAGCCTCCTAGAGTATTATTGGGAAATATCTCTAGGAAGTGGTGGAAGAATCTATGAAATCTCAAAAGTCTTGAAAGCCTTCAATATAACCTTCTTGGATTTGATCCCAAAGGAAAAGGAAGCATACATTGTAGATAAGTATAGACCCATATATTTATGCAATGTTGTATGCAAATTATCTATAAAATCATTGCTAATAGATTGAAACCTATCCTACAAGAAATCATCTCCCTCGAATAAGGGGGCTTTGTAGAAGGTAGGAAAATTATGGACGATAATTTTATTTCCCATGAAACCATACACTCTTTGTAATCTAAGAAAAAACCTGGGATTCTCAGAAATATTGATCTATCTAAAGCCTATGAAATAATAAAGTGAGACTTATTTAGAGACATTTTGGGGGCCTTTGGCTTTGATCCTTCCTGGATTCATTGGATTCCAAACCTAAATTCCTAAATTTTATTCTCTATATTAGTAAATGGATCCCCCTCTCCTACCTTAAAAGCGTCATGGGGATTAAGGAAGGGAGATCCCCTATCCCCCTACCTCTTCATTATTCTCATTGAAGGTTTAGGGAGATTTATGAAGAAAAACCTGAGGGAAGGGTACCTAAAAGGTCTAGTAATCTCCCCTTAGACATATGCCTTGTCTTATCTCTAGTTTTTCGATGACACCCTTCCCCTAGGGAAGACCATAGTGCAGGAAGTTACAACCATAAAGAAAAACCTTGGCATTTTCCTTTCCACCTTGGGAATGAAACTCAACTTAGACAAATCTAATATCTTAATCTTTAATACCCAAAACATTATTTAGCAAAGAATAACCATAATTTTGGGCTTCCAACGATCCTCTCTTCCCTCATGTTACCTATCCCCACCCCCCACCCCCCCTTCTTGAAAAATCTTCAAGAAATTTGGGATGGCAAGAGCTACTGTCTAAATTGGAAAATAAGCTTAATAAGTAGACTCATAGATTCCTTTCTCTATCGGGAAGAATTTTCCTAATCAAATTGGTTCTAATGGCTATGTTGGTTTATTTGTTCTTATTTATGGAAAGGTATGTGCACATCTATATGAGAATCTGATCAATCCATAGAAATTTCCCATGGGGAGGAAAAAACAGAGAAAAAGAAATGGGACCTTATATCGTGGGAAAAACCATGTGAACCAAAATCTAGGGAAGGCTTAGGACTAAAATACCCCTAAAGAATGAACTAGGCCCTGGAAACAAAAATATACTACTAGAGATGGATTAAAAGAACATAAGTGCTTTGGGCCAATATTTGGAAGGATAAATATGCCAAAGACATCCCCCTCTCAAGGCTGGATCATATTGGAGTGAGAGAGGCTAGGATCAATAATATTGAACTACGCTTGGAAAAATTGGGCGTTGGTGAAAAATCATAGTTTTTGGGAGCTACACAATGGCTAGTCAACCATATTTTGGGAGGACACATGAGAGAGAAATCCAGATCTAAGATCATATGAATGACTACAATCAGTCAAAGACAAGATTAGTATGATAGGGGAAATGGAGGTTGTGCAATATTGGGAGGGAAATCATCATCCTATCATGAGTAGAACAAGATTCTAGATCCATCGAGTTGAGTGGACTATCGAATGGAATGAGACATCTAGTCAATCCATGGAGGAGATCCTCAAAGACTACCCCCCTCCCCTTAAGCAAAGCTAGGGAATCCTAAAATAGATGAAAAGGGGGACGATAACTTCTAAATCAACAAAGCATACCAAGATGCTTTGGGACTTGGGAATGAGCCCAAATGGATAATATAGAACAAATTCTGGAATTCTGACTTTGGTATGGCCCAAAGTAACCACCTTTCTATGGTTGGTGGTCAATTAAAAATATCTAACTTGGGAGCGGATCATAAAGAGAGGGTTTGAGGGCCCTTCAATATGCCTAATCTGCAATCCAGCGGAAGAAAACCTTAACCATATCCTCAACTCATGCCCTTTATCCTTCGAATAATGGGACAAATGGGCCTCAATATTCATAATTTCATACCAGAACAAAAAATACATCATAAAGACAATAGAATATTGGAAAATTGATCATTATCGAAATGCAATTATGAACCGAGCATGGAACCTCTTCCTAGGCCTTATTCTTTGGAATATTTGGACCAACCTCCATCTATGAATCTTCTCTGGCAAGGGGTTCTGAATAACATAAGAGAAACCATTGCGCAGGTACCATCACAAGAAGAGGACTTGACAACGACAAGAGGTGAGAAAGATCTATTAGCCATGTGGAATCCCAACAATGGGAAGTATTTTATCCCCCAAACAAGCAACCATAGACAATGACAAGCGATCACAGAGACATGGGAACCCCCCGAGGGTTTCCTGAAAATGAATTTTTACGAGGCTTTGGGGGAGATGGTGTGATTTTCAGGGACGCTCAGGGTGATATTGTCAGCCTCTACACTATCATAGTAGGATATACCGCCAACAATGGAGGATAATTATTCAGTTTTTTGATAGGTTTACAAATGAATAAAGAGAGGGGGTATTTGAAAATCATAGCTAAGGAAGACTCCAAAATTATGGTCTCATCCTTAGGAAATATAATCAATGGAACCTTGTGTTAGCATCGAAAGTCACTCTTGGATTGTAGTAGGAGCAGAGCCCAATGCCCATCAGTTCAATGTCACGTTTTGTTTAATGGGGTGATCAAATGGAGGTTAACTCAAGACGATGTGGCTCTAACTCCGAAACTAGGCCAGGCATGCATGGGAAAATGAGGTCTTAGATAACTTCAGACGGTGATTTGAAGTAAGGGTGAGTAGGGGGAAGACTTGTATTAGAAATATGCAAGGGTCTGTTGTAAACATCAGGTTTCTAACAGACTGCAGAGGATAACATCTAAACGCAAGATCTTCTTGCATTCAAATGCAGAAAACTAGAGAATACAACAATGCAACAATAAATCCTTTATCATAACATAATTGCAACCATTCACACGAATCAGTCGATTATGAACTCTCTGTCATTAAAACCAGATGGAGTGAGAAGACTGTCTATCATTAAACAATAAATATTACATACCAATACATAACCAGAGAACTAGAGTCTGTTAAAACTTTACCATCGAGAGCTCTGCTCTACCATCGATCCCTACAAAATACAAAAGACTGAGTTTATATAATCAGGAAAATCGACCTCACAGAGGCAATCACTCAAGGCTTGATGTCCCTTCAGTCAAACTCGTACTGATATCTTTCTTTAAATGCCACCTTAACTATGCATGGCTCCTGTAAGGAGGGTAGCTGAGCCATGAAGTGCTCGACAGGCATGCACAAACTTCTCTGTCGAGTCGAGGACTTCGACACAGCTTCGTTGAGAGAATAGATACACAAGACCTTTCCGAGTAGGCATCTCGCCAGACCCTCCATTCCTCTCATTTAATGAACGAAAGGAGGTTTCAACCACCCATTCTTGCCTTCATTTACTTCAATACTAGAAATAGTATTAAGATCGGGTCCGATGGTGCCTGGAGATTGTGATGATCCCCTCTATAACTTAACTTGGCGCCTTTGGCCTTCTTTATGCAGCTCCTTCCTCTCCCCAAGTGACCATGGGCTATGACCATATTCTTTCGGCGTTCGCGAATATGAAAGGGTTAACCTTTGCTGATTGAAATTGCGATGAGAGATATGCCGAGATGGCTCAATCTAGCACCACGCATCTCTCTAGATCTGACATCTCTTAACTCTCTCGGCGATACCGTGGGCCCCAGTCTGGGGTTCTCTCGGCACCTCGCGCATCGGAAAATAACGGAGCTGCTCTTTGCGTGTTGGAGTCACGATGGGGGAAGCGTCGAGATGGCTCTATTTGCTGCCAAGTGTCCCCTCTGGATGGACGACTGAAAATGCTTCGTGATACCATGGGTCCCACCTTCTATGCTTTCGGCACTATCAGGGTTTGGGGTTTCACGATGTTGAACAACATGAAACTCTCTCCATATGAACTCCCGACCGCGCGTCCTTAGGATGAACAGACGACGGGGCATTCGATATTTACAAGGGATCCACCCTCGCTTGCAGGCTCGCTTGATATGACCTAGGGCTGAGACCGTGGGCTCAGCGTCAAAGGCACTTTCAGTGTTTCACTGGTCGGTACTTCCAAGTGCAATGAGCTAAGGGATCCATTTTCCTCGAAACCCCGATCCGCGATATGTCGACAGGCTGCCACCTGTCCCAATTAGATCGGATGATCCAAACCTACTGAGGAATACGGGAGTTGTCCTTTGCATTAAACCTTGGGCAATTCGATATCTCTGAAAACCCGGTGACCATCGATCTACTTTGTAAAATAGATCTTAGATGCTGCCAATGACATTTTCCCGCTCGCTTGACCGACTACTTGGAAAAACAGGGATTCTCCCATGCTGCGCTTGGGCATTTCATGTGCAATCTACATAACTGGGTCCTTTTTTCCCTAAGAAAAAAATAATCGCTAACATTAGGCTCCATGGGGGATAGAGTCATCCCTGCGATTCTATAAGAACTCCCTCCGCAGCTTCAGTGCCTTGCTATTGGGCTATGGAGTCACTTATTAGGCCAAAAACACGCAAAAAGAAACCAAATAAAGAACTAAAGGACAATATTTAAAAACAAGGGAGCCGTCTGAGGCTCAAATAAAACACTTATTCAGAAAATGCCCATTCACTGGGCTATTGAAAACCTCTTCACCCTCCAGATCTTGCAACCCATATGTGTTGTTGGAGAAAACCTCAGAGATCTTGAAGGGGCCAATCCAGAGGGCATCAAACTTATTGTGTTTTCCTTTATCCTACTTGGGGACATCCCACTTGAGTACCAAATCCCCGATCTCGAACTCTTTCTTCCTGACCTTCTTGTCGAAAGCCTACTTGATCTTTTCTTGGTGACTATGAGTTGCAGTCCTTGCCTTCTCTCTGATATTTTGCACTTCTACTATCTGATGAATCCTCCTGATCATATGATATGTTTCTCCCTCATAGTCTTGAAAGAATTTCACCATAGGTAAGGCAAGATGAGTAGGAAAAACCACCTTTACTCCGTAGACTAGCTGAAAAGGCGAAGTGCCTAGAGATTTCTTCATTTTCACACGATCAGCCCACAGAGAAAACTTCAACTTTGAATCCTAGGCCCTTCTGTTGTCTTCCAACAGCCTTTTGATGATCCTTATTAGGATTTTGTTGGAGGATTCTGGTAAACCATTGCCCTGGGGATAGTAGGGAGTGGAGTGAATTAGTGAGATCTAGAACTACTCACAGAACTAAATTAGAGGCTCAAATTTGAAAGAAGTAGAATTATCGGTGACGATCCTGTTGGGACAACCAAATCTGGCTATGATATCCTCCAGGAAGCTGATAATTACTTTGTGATATGCACTTCTGGTGGGGACAGCTTCTATCCACTTGGTGAAATAATCCGTTGTTGTCAGGATCCATCTGTGTTGACTCCTTGAGGGAGGATGAATTTCCCCAATGAAGTCCAGCCCCCATTGCTGAAAAGGTGTTGGAGACACTATAGACTTCAATGGCAGCGATTTGAGTTGTTGCTTTCCTGAGAACTTTTGACATTTGATGCAAGCTCTGATTCCTCTGTATACATCAGTGAATAAAGTAGGCCAATAGTATCCATCTCCGAGGATCTTATGAGTTGTGGTATTTCAGAAATGATGCCCCCCATAAAGGCCTTCGTGGAAATCAAACATAACTTCCTGGTCTTCTGGTGGGTTCAAACATCTCAGTAGCATCCCCAAAGGATCTCTCCAGCACAAAACTTGCTCAATGAGACAATACCTGACCTCCTTGAGCTTTAAATATCTTGCCCTTCTTTTACCCATTCCATCTGAAGGCTTCAATTCCTGCAAAAAGTACAGAATGTCATGATACCAGGCACAATCTACCAACGATAAGCCATATTGAGAGCATTGGCTCGACAACTCAGCTTACTGAGTTCCTGGGTGAGTGTTGAGGAAACTAAATCTCAAGGATTATTCAACCAGTAGCTTGGCTAGACCTTGCCCCTTCACCAGCTTGGTGGGATTTATTTCCAAGTCAAATTCCAGAATTTTTGCTATCCATTTGCCTCTTCTCCCATCTATGTCTGGCTGTACAAGAATGTCCTCTATGGAAGCTGAAGGAACATATGTTGTCACCTTCTAATGCAAGATGTAGATCCTGAAGGCTTTGAGGGATTTCATTAAGGCATAGCCTTGCTTCTCCATGATCTCATACCTGGTCTCTGTGTCTCTTAATGCCTTGCTAAAGAAAGCGATGGGTTTCTCATGTGCCTTCTCCTTTTTCTGTAACAAGACCGTTGCTACTGTATCAAAAGAATCAAAGGAGAAAATTAAGAATTCTTTGGAATAGTCAGGACTTATCAGCACAGGTGTCTCAGTCAATGCCCTTTTAATTTGGTCAAAAGATTCCCTGGGCTCAGTGGTCCATTTCACCTCGCTTCCCTTCCTGAGCATGGCCGTGATGTGTTTCACTAGCACATCAAAATTTGAGACAAACCTTCTTAGAAAATTAATTTTCCCCAAAAAGGCCTGAACCTATTTTTTAGACCTGGGAAGTGATAAGGTTTGAATTGCCTCCACCTTGCTGGGATCAATTCTCACTCCCTCCACTGATACTATATGGCCCAGCAACTTCCCTTCCTACATAGCGAACAAATATTTCTTGGGGTTTAGGGACATACCGAACCTCTGACATTTCATGAAAACTTTTCTCAAGTGGCGATAGTGTTCCTTTTCTGAGCTCGAGAAGACTATGATGTCATCGAGATAGATCACCACGAACCAGTCCTTCTCCTCGATGAAGGCTATATCCATGGCTCGCTGAAATGTTGCTTCTACATTCATTAGTCCAAATGGCATCTTGGCATACATGAATGTTCCCCAAGGAGTGGTGAAGGTTGTTTTCTCCGTGTCCTCAGGCATGACCGATATCTGATTATAGCCAAAAAAATCATTGATCATGGAAATCCTAGATGCACCAGTTACCCTTTGCAATATGTGCTCCATGTTGGGCAAGGGATAATTGTCCTTCTTTGAGCTCCTGTTCAGGTTCCTGAAGTTGACACAAAGCCTGATTTCTCTGCTTTTCTTTCTTACGGGAACCAAATTGGCTACCCATTCGGAATATCTCAAGGGGACAATGATCTGGGCTTCTAACAACTTCTTCACTTCTTTATCCATGATAGGCAGCAACATAGGGTTTATATGTCTTAGCTTCTACCTGAATGGCTTAGCCTTTTCCTTTAGTGGGATCTTGTGTTCAATGACGGACATATCATACATTTTGAGGTCTTCGTATGTCCAAGCAAACACGTCAGCAAATTCTTTCAGCAACTTAGTATATTCGGCCCTCTGCTCTATGGTCAAACTGCTTGATAGCTTAACAAACTTGGGCTCCTCCGGTGTGTCGATGTTGCACTCAGTTGTATCAACATATTCATCCACAACTCTACCCTTTATTTCCACATCATTCCCATCGAATAATCTTTCCAACGGGACTAGTCCCCTCAGGATGTTATTGCTAGGCAGTTGAATAATCTGGTGGTTAGAAATTTTATTTAAAAACACCTCAGGGTGAGATTCATCTTCTGTGTTAGGATCCTGATCGATGTGCAACGCAGAAAATTCATCAATGGATTGGATAAATATGTCAATTTCCTGATCATCTTCAAATACCTTCCAATGCTTGACATTGTCCAGTACAGAGGGCCTATATTTTATTTCAATATTAGAGTGGGCTATGGACGGTAGAGAAACTTTGAGCAAGCTGGCTGAGACAGCTAAAGAATCAGCCACATCATTATCCTCCCTTGGAATAAAAGAGATATTAAAAGCTAAGAAGAAATTGTCAATTAGGTCCCATGCTTCATTCCTATAATTTCTAAGTCGAGGGTGCTTAGCTTGATAAGCGCTTCTGATTTGTTGGACCACCAACTCTACATCTCTGAACACTGCTATCTCCTGAATTCCCATTTTCCTTGCAGATCTTAATCCTAGAACAAGGGCTTCATATTCTGCCACATTGTTGGTGGTTTCAAATTCT
This sequence comes from Picea engelmannii, assembly GCA_009831015.1. Lineage (NCBI taxonomy): Eukaryota > Viridiplantae > Streptophyta > Pinopsida > Pinales > Pinaceae > Picea > Picea engelmannii. The sequence continues at coordinate 90,143 of ML810441.1, forward strand.
AATTTTTACAACAAAGATACAGTTTCCTGGGCAGGTGACACAAAAAACACCCCAGCACCAACGTCTTCCCTGGAACAGGCTCCATCAAAAGACATTTTCCAAATGGGGGTGATGGAAGCAGGAAGTTCATGAGGAGAAGTGGGCTACTTTCTGAGTTCAAGAGGAGTCTCGGGAGCATAAGTGAGTTGCAGTAAACTGGAACCTAAATCAATGTCCAAGGCGAAAATGGGGTGGTTGGTAGGATTAGCTTCATCACTAATTATATAGGCCAATTGGGCTTCCCTATATAGCCTTCTATGCTCTCCTCCGATCACTAGGATAGTAGCATATGTGAGGTCCATCTGCAAGGTTCCCCCCAGTCTTTTTATCCAAGATCTTGACAACAACATACCGAACTTGGGGGGGACATCGGCCACTACAATATCCATGACCACACTTTTCATGGGCAACTGAAACAAGGTCACGACCAAGTCTTTGATAACCCCGAGACATTGAACCTTCCTGGAGTCAAAAGAATAGAGGTCAGGATAGGCTTGAGTGACTTCTAACCCTAGTTCTTCCATGACAGTTTTGGGCATGAGGTTGTGAGAGGCCCCTGAATCCATCAAGCAGTTGTGTTGTACCTTGTCATGTATGTTCAAGGAAGTGTAGAAGGGAGGGGATGAGTCATTCCTATCTTCTACCATAGGACCTAAAATAACTGTAGGTTTTTCATCTTGCAAATTGATGGAGTCTGTGGTAAGGCTTAAGACCTCAGACTATAAAATCTCATAGAAGCGTTTTTTGAACCCTTCATGTTTAAGCAATTCTGTTAGGGGCACAGGGATTCTGATTTTTTGAATTTCATGCTCAAAATTAAAATAAGATGAGAACTTTGGGATTTCTCTTATTTCGAGAACATGAATCTGGATAATGGGAGAGAGGGGTTGGGTCTTCTTACCTCTATGATTGTCTGCTGCTTCGTTGGTAGGTTTATCTGTCCTGGTAGACTGCTCAGGAACGTCAGGTGCTTTAGTCTTTTTCTTTGACCTCGGATCATATCTGCCTGGGATGCCACTAGCCCGGTCTCCCTTGCTTAGTTCATTTAGATGACTGTCCATGAGAGCCCCTCATAGGCTGATTGAGTGAGATGAGGAAAAGGAGGAGTGTCTCCGAAGTAATGGATTTCAGGATCAAGCTCGTCTGATTCTCTTTCTTCCCCCTCGGCCACAAAATTGTTTTGAAAAGGGGCCTGAATTTTCTGGTCTTCTCTGTCTCCTCCCTTCTCTCTTTGCACATTCGGGGGAGTAAAATTATTTGGCCTCCTGAAACCTCCTTTATTTTTGGTGTTCTAAGGGCTCTTATATGCTTGCCTCCCCTCGACCTTCATTCTCTCCATCTCTGAAGACAGGGACTTCACCATCTTGGTCATTTCATCCATTTGAGGGTGAGGCACCAATGATCCAGAAGTTGAGGCTTCCGACCTTCCTTTTCTCTTGTCTGCGTCGGCCTTGTTCCTTAGTATGTCAGCTGCTAACACATTGGATTCCACCTCTATGGACACATCTTGCATTTGAGATAAGGAGGTGGCTCTTCTTTCTCTCAACAAATGGTAGAAATCAGGGTCGAATGCGCTAGCATACAAAATCTTAGCTGAGGCTTCTGAAGGCTTTATCTCGGCAGGGATTTTGTTATACATCTTATTAAATCTTTTGGAGAAGTCAGAGACAGACTCTCCTTCCATCTTCTTCAAAGACCCAAACTCTGTCATGTAATACATGAAATCCTTCCTATCTCCCCACTGCCTCAGGAAAGCACTATCTAGAGCTTCAATCCCAGCAATAGACCCTCGAGCCAATCCTCTAAACCACTTCCTCACCTCACCATCCAGGCTCTGGACAAAGACTCTCATCCACACATATTCATTTTTATTGTTTAGGTTATCTGTGTAACTATAGAAAGCAGCCAGGTGCTCCTCTGCAGTTACATCCCCTTCCCCGGTGAACTTGGGCATGCATTTCAAGTAATCTCTAGCAGGGAGAGGATTCGTAGGATGGGGTAGGACTAAGGGATCATATCTAGCAGCGACTATGGCATCCATTCTATTCAGGGGGGATTAGCACCAGCCATAGGGATATTAGGTGGGGGAGGACTGGGAGGAGAAGGAGTTCGCGAAGGGGCTACTGGGAATGAGTCCTGAAGCGGAGTGGGAAACAAGAGGGGGTTTAAGGATAAGGGTAACGAGATCAAGTCAGTAGGTGTTTTTCTTCATGTAGGAGTGGTAAAGATAGGAGTGGGGAAATCTTCTATGGTTCCAGGTCTACTCCAAGGTACAGTTTTAGAGGAGAGGGGAGTGACAAGATTTTGTCCCTCCGGTGCCAAACCAGGAGAGGAAAAATCAACAGGAACACTCCCAAAATTTAGGAAATGGGAAACTTGAGAAACATGTCTATCAAGAAACTCAGGAGGAGAAAAACGGGCTCCCACAGAAGGATATGGTGGATTACCTAGTTCGGTGGTGGACGCTTCTTCCTCAAAGGACTTTGCCTTTCTGAGAACCGCTTCTGGATCTGTTTCAGGTGTAGCTAGAGGCAACTATGGATGAGACCGTGTATGCCTGCCTCTGAAATCCACAATTAATATGGCAGGTTCACCCCAGTGGGGTTGTCACAATGGAGTCGCTAGGTGCACAGCATCAATCTTGATAATTTTGATATCTGATGCACCTTCAAAATCAATTAATCGTTGTCGTTCAATCCCAGGGAAAATATTCAACTTCATCCCCGACAACGGCACCAGAAATGTTAGCGTCGGAAGTCACTCTTGGATTGCAGCAGGAGCAGAGCCCGACGCCCATCAGTTCAATGTCACGTTTTGTTTAATGGGGTGATCAAATGGAGGTTAACTCAAGACGATGTGGCTCTAACTCCGAAACTAGGCCAGGCATGCATGGGCAAATGAGGTCTTAGATAACTTCAGATGGTGAGTTGAAGTAAGGGTGAGTAGGGGGGAGAATTGTATCAGAAAGATGCAAGGGTCTGTTGTAAACATCAGGTTTCTAACAGACTGTAGAGGATAACATCTAAACGCAAGATCTTCTAGCATTCAAATGCAATAAACTGGATAATACAACAATGCAACAATAAATCTTTTATCATAACATAATTGCAACCATTCGTATGAATCAGTCGATTACGAACTCTCTCAGTATGAGATGAAAACTAGATGGAGTGAGAAGACTGTATGTCATTAAACAAGAAATCTTACATACCAATACATAAGCAGAGAACTAGAGTCTGTTAAAACTTTACCATCGGGAGCTCTGCTCTACCATCGATCCCTACAAAACACAAAAGACTGAGTTTATATACTCAGGAAAATCCACCTCACAGAGGCGTGCCCAGTCACTCAAGGCTTGATGTCCCTTCAGTCAAAATCGTACTGATATCTTTCTTTAAATGCCACCTTAACTACGTATGGATCCTATAAGGAGGGTAGCTGAGCCATGAAGTGCTCAGCTAGCGTGCATAGACTTCTCTGTCGAGTCGAGGACTTCGGCATGGCTTCGTTGACAGAATCAATACACAAGACCTCTGCGAGCAGGCGGCTCGCCAGACCCTTCATTCCCCTCATTTAATGAACGAAAGGAGGTTTCAACCACCCGCTCTTGCCTTCATTTACTTCAATACTAGAAACAGTATTAAGATCGAGTTCGATGGTGCCTGGAGATCGTGATGATCCCCTCTCTAGTTGAACTCAACGCCTTTGGCCTTCTTTATGCAGCTCCTTCCTCTCCCTAAGTGACCATGGGCTATGACCATATGCTTTCAGCGTTCACGAACATGAAAGGGTTAACCTTTGCTGATTGAAATCACGATGAGCGATATGCCGAGACGACTCAATCTGGCACCACGCGTCCCTCTAGATCTGATAGCTCTTAACTCTCCCAGTGATATCGTGGGCCCTGGTCTGGGGTTCTCCCGACACCTCGTGCATCAAAAAAAAGCAGAGCTTCTCTTTGTGTGTTGGAGTCGCGATGGGCGAAGCGCCGAGATGGCTCTATTTGCTGCCAGGTGTCCCCTTTGAATGGATGGCTGAAAACGCTTCGTGATACCACAGGCCCCACCTTCTACACTTTCAGTGCTATCGAGGTTCGGGGTTTCGCGATGTTGAACAACATGAAACTCTCGCCCTATGAACTCCCGACCGCCGAAACATTGACATGGCCAGATATTGCAATGCGCTTCATTAGGATGAATGGATGAGGGTGCATTCAATATTTACAAGGGAGTCGCCCTCATTTGCAAGCTCGCTTGATATGACCCAGGGCTGAGACCGTGGGCTCGGCGCCAAAGGCACTTTCGGCGTTTCACTGATCGGTACTTCCAAGTGTAATGAGCTAAGGGATCCTTTTTCCCCGAAACCCCGATCCGTGATATGCCGAAAGGCTGCCACCTGTCCCAGTTAGATTGGACGATCCAAACCTGCTGAGGAATACGGGAGTTGTCCTTTGCGTTAAACTTTGGGCAATTCGGTAGCTCCGAAAACCTGGTGACCGTCGATCTGCTTTGTAAAATAGATTTTGGATGCTACCGATGACATTTGCCCGCTCGCTTGACCTACTACTTGGAAAAACAGGGATTCTCCCATGCTGTGCTTGGGCATTTCATGTGCAATCTACATAACTGGGTCCTTGTGTGCCTAAGACAAAAATAATCTCTAACACCTTGGACAAATTCTTGAAAAACTAGTGATTGTACGCTAGTATTATGGAGGTGGCATGGGCCATCCGCTACACGTCAACGATAATCCCAATCCATCTCAGGATACAAGACAACATTACAACTGAATCTATCTCAAATAAGGCAGTGGGATAGGTCGAAAGTGTGTTTTAATGGCAATGCAAATGCATGGGTGTGGGAGATCTCTGCAATAGCCTTACCCATCTTAACCGCCATGACAACCAACCACATTAAAGGATAGGTGGATACCTACGAGTACTGTGAGTGAGGCTATCAGAAGCCCAAGTGTTGCCATGATTCTAAAGGTTTTCCACAAAGGTCGGATGTAGGTCGTTTTAGTGATAGGTGGAGTTGTTCGACCATCCATCAATTGTTATTAGAAAATGGAGGAGGACTTAATGAAGAAGTGGAAATGTGAGCCAAATAATATTGAGTTTCATACTAATGGGAGAAGGATGAGGTCGTCGCATTAAACCACACTAGGAATAACAATTACTGGGTCGGATCATCCCAGACGCTGACGAAGTTGGATTAGGTTACAAAATAATGGGCCCAAGTGGAAAAAGTACAAGTTCAATTATCAACGCCACAACGACCCCGACTATCTGAGGATGAAGATCACCCTCCTCTAGGTCGTTGTGATTTCTTTTCTGATTTTTTCTCTTTTGTCGAGTTGGCTTCATTGGTTTTGATAGAAGGGGCACTCTGATATGAAGAGAGAGAGGGAAGAGATTTTCCATTGATATTGATATTAGGGAACGAAGAAACTATGCTTTTATGGTGGATAGCATCCTTGCCCCCCTCCACGGATCTTCTAGTAAGATAGTGAGAGAGTCTCAAGCTCCAGGTTTAGAGAGATGGAAAGAGGTTTTCGTAAAACCATGGAAGGGGATAAGGTCGCTCCCCCTAGGAATAATAAAACTCAACTGAGGAGAGGGGGAGGAAAACAACTGTCAGGAGACGCAATTTTGATCAGTAGTCATGCGGCTAGCCATGATGAGGTACCAAAACTTGTGCTCAGCAGAAGAGAAAGAGATAATGGGGAGAGTCCAAGAGGCAGTTTTGTGAAAAAGGAAGAGCACGACTAATGAATAAATTCTGAGGTTCGCTAAGGAATGAGTCCCCAACCCTCGGCAATCCATAAGAAGGGACAATAAGTCCTTGCATATTGCATAAGTGTACTTGATGATGGCACAGTGGCGCAAGCCATGACACCACAACAATATGAAATTTCGGCCACCTGTTAAGCGATATGGGTTTTGGAAGCTAAATTTTATCTATTCTGCAGGGATAAGCACTACATCTGCTTCCACAAAAAAGAACGATTCCCAAAGACACACAAAAGGACCAAGTAGTGAAAAGTAGGGATCTCATAGGCACCCAAGAAATTCAAATCTAGGTGGACGAGGAGGATATCGAAGTGCACAAGGAGGAATGACCATAATCCAACAAAAATGCAATAGCAATTTTTTTTGGCTTTATGGGCTTTCCCAAACTCTCGTTAATTAATTCTGAGAAATTTGACCACATGTGTTAAGCTAATGTTTATTCGGGATAGATTATAAGCAAGGAAGATTAAACTTTTGTTTTACTCTCATCATGAACATTAATAGTCAAACTTTGGATATGAGTGATAGGTTTGGTTTCCATATTTTTCACTCTCCCAAAAACTAATTTTATGTACTTTTTGAATAGAAATCTATAAGACTTCTTTTTTCCTAAAAAAACAATTATATATATATAACATTTGAAAGTTGATAAGTGATATTTAAAAAATATTTTAACATACATCTTAAGTAAAATAATTTTATAAAAAAAAATATTTTTTGTCCACATAGGTTCTTTCTACTTTTCCATATGACCTAGATGTATAATTCCTTTAATACTTAATATGAAGTTAGCACATATATTTACCTCAAAACCCTCTAAATGCAAAAAAAATAGAATACAAAACTTGATAAAATGTTTGCATTTGGAATGATTGGTGCCTCTAACTCATAATATATACAAAATTAAAAAGAATCTACCTTAGTGGTTAAAACATTTAAATGATGAATAAGTAACTCAATGTGAGGCATACATACATATAGATATATATATTTATATACACATACATATATTTTAAAAACTAGTTTAGACTCATCTTCTCATCAATCATGCCTCAGCCAATCCCTCTAGATACAAACCCTTACTTAAATTTTGTACTTTAAAAATAATTGCATTTCTATGGATTTTACTTTACAAGCTAATTACATTCTCACTTTATAACGCCCCCATTAAAACCTTGAAAAAATGGTACCATTTTAAAATTCAAAGAAATTACAATAAAAACCATTAAAACAATGCAAATACAATTTTTGTTAATTGTTTTAAGTTTAATGAAAAAATCTCGCTCTATGTATACTCCAATTCCAATTACTTCGTGATTATATGCTTAATTTGCTGCTCCTTTGAACAATGATTTCTATGAATATGTAAACTCCAATTCCAATTACTTCGTGAGTATATGCTTAATTTTCTGCTCCTTTGAACATTGATTTCTATGAATTTTAAACCCTATTGAGTTCTTATTGTCTTGTTTATGTGTGATTTTGAGCTATGCGAGGGAAAATCCCCTCTTTGCAGCACAATTACATTACTTCATTTTACACCATGAAATAACGAATAATATATATAAACTCACTAAACAGAACAATGAATATCTATAATGAATGAATATACATTATAGATACGATGACATGGAAATAGAAAAATGACATATAAAAAGTTAAAATATGTATAAAATGTGGATAGAGATCATTCGGAAATCTCACTGTCTTCAATAGTCTCCGTCCATTCTCTTGTGCCACGAAATTTGCATGCCGTTTCCGTGATTTGGCTCTTTCTGAAGCGCCTTATTCCATTTCTGTGATTTCGGCTCTTCCTGCATTTAGCAAAGAATGGACCGATCGCAGACTATAAGGCATCTGCTCAGAGAATCGAGAGTTATCGGAGGCGTTGTCAACGATTTCCTTCCTTGGTTGGACTTGTATATACACTTCGGCCATAACCGAATTAGGTTGGGAGATCATTTATTGCCTGCTGATGTCCAAGAGGAAC
>ML810441.1:107909-119911 GCA_009831015.1 Picea engelmannii
TAATGATTTTATATAATTTAATAAATGGTTGGAAATATAATCAACAATACTATAGATACTATATCTATATTATTCATTATAGTTATTAATATTTTTAGATTTTCAATTTTTGTTTTTTATTATTTTGAATATAAAAAAAATTATAACAAAATAAAATATTAATGTTAATATCAATTTTGTTAGTAAATAGTTTAGTGATTTTGTTACATTTTTACGGATTTTATTATTTTGTTATAACATTTTCTTTTATTGTGATATTTGTTATGTTTTTGTTTTCTTATAAGTAAGAAATTTTATAAAGAACCTTTAAAAATCAGAGTTACAAAGTTTGCATAGTGTCGTGCTGTAATAATTGAACTGTTTTAGAGGGAAACCAGTTCAACTAGTCAGTATTAGAACCAAAGTAGCTAGTAATCTTTTAGTAGTTGTAAGTAAAGTTCCTACATAGAAAACTAGAAACATGAAGCAAAAAGATATCTGAGTGGTACAAATGTCAGGCATGACATGTGGACAGAGGTCAAACACCTAGCTTGTAGCTTTTCCCCCCCAATGGAGAGATGACTAGAGTCGTTGGGTCCCAGGGCTCCACATTGACAATTATCCCCCTCCATTCCATATACTCCTGCATGGCTTCATCCTCGTCACTGCTTTCCTTTTCACTGCTAGGCCACGTGCTTCCCATTTCCCTAGGCACATGCATGCCTAATCCTGCTGCAATGTGCTCATTGAGTGATTATTCTGCAAAGGGCGTGTACTCTGTTTCCATCGTCGGACCCGAGCTTCCGTCTCTTGTGGGAAGCCCCCCACCCCCTAAGTTTCCTGCCTAAAAATACTATGCCTGAGTGTACTCGGTTGTCCCAGCTGCAACTGGTGAGAAGTGGAAGGTCCCCTGGAAAGAGGAGAGGATATGGAGGAGTGCAGCAGTCTTGTCGTGCAGTATCTCTAGTCGAAACTGGAGGTCATCCAGTCCTTGTCGAAGCTCGAATACCAGACCATGGAGAATGGCGAGGTTATCCCGCAATTGCGAATCTTGGACGGAGTCTGAAAAGGAATGTGGCCCCGATTGGGTTCCCGGGAAAAAGGATGGTGCGCCCAAGGATGGGGAGAGTAGGAATTGTCTGGCAGGCCTAGTGCACTAGCTAGTGAGTTCGGTGGGACTATGAGAGGTGACACTGAAGAAGAATCCAAGTCAGAGATGGGTCCTAGGTGAAAACCCAGTGAAATATCGGAGAGAGCCAGCCCTTCAAGCTGACAAGATGAAGGGGAGGAGGGGGCACTTGGGAAATGCTCAGTCTGAGACTGTGAGGAGTGCGAGGGGGATGAACCATGGGAAGAGCCCAGGGAAATTGAAGGCACCGAAGAGAGGACCAGTGAAGGTCAAAGTGGTTGCCAGGGCAAGCCTCGTCTTGGCTTATCTGTTTTCCCTGGCATTATAACGGCACTGGGGAATGAGGGAAGCACAAGGGAAGGGCCCAGGTAGACAAGAAGGAGCTAAAGATGAATCCAGTTGCAGGGGCATGTAGCAAAGGAAGGAGGATAGAATAAGGCATGACTTCACAGTTGAAGGAGGAGACGATGTCGCATGCACAGAATAATGGCGAGGTCATTGAGTTGAGCCATGGAGGGGATAGCCAGAACAGGCCAAACACACCAGGAGTAACGGTGCCTGGATAAAAGAAAGTGGGATTTAAATGCATGAGGGTGGCAATGGGGTGTGCCATGCTTCGATCACATGGCCCTTTCCATGCTGGCCATTTCGCACCACCTTCAACTTCCATGCGTCTTGCACTATCACTCCATCCGGGGGTCTTTTTGAGGTTGTGGATTTTTCGTTGCACTATTGGAGGATGGGGTGGGTCAAGTTGAGGGAAGTTCAACAAAGGAGCTCCGGTCCTTTCCAATTTGTACCCACATTATCTAGTTCATCCGCAACTTGATTCATCTTTCTCCTGATGTGTGAGGGGATTAAGGCCTGATCCGGTCGGAGGAGATGTGAAATTCCTCGTAGTCCATAAGAGAGTCTCCAAGAGGGTGAGATTTTCTTTGGGTCGGATCCATTCAAGATTCTCCTGAAGAGGTTGATGATGACTAGCAAGTCCCCTTCCACAACCATCTTAGTGAAATTGTTCTCAATTGCTAGTTGTAAGCCTCTGGTGAGCCCCCGTAACTCAACAACATTGTTCATGGTGTGTCCTAGGCTGCTTTCACTGATGAGAAATATGTTACCGAGGTGATCTCGGAAGACCACCCCGAAACCTGCTGGCCTAGGGTTACCCTTGGAAGCTCTGTCAAAGTTGATTTTGATAAAGACTTCTGGGGGGGCAGGTTTTGACCTAGATTGACCTTCCAGTGTTGCAGGATACTTTTCTTTGAAGGTGGTCCAGTTAAATCCATTTCGGTCCAATGTTGTAGTCTAATTGTTTCCAAAATGTTGAGGCAACTTTGTTTCCAGCAATGTTGCCACGAGAGCTGATCATTCTTGAAGATTCTTCTGTTTCTTTCTTTCCAGATTTGCCATAGTATAAAACTTGGGAGCAGTTGCCAATTGTGATTGATAAGGGGTGATTGGAAGGCCAAGTCTCTCCAATCAACTATGGTGTTGATGGTTAGCACACATTGATCCTGGACTTGGGTGGTGTAGGGGTAAGTCTCGAGGATATGGTTCAACGTTTCTTCACCTACCCCATAGAGCATTGAAATGGACAAACCAACAAACCCCCTTTTCATGAGGTTATCCCACGTGAGAATGCTCGCATGAATAACCAGCCAGAGAAAGAGACTGATCTTTGGCCAGTACTACAGGGACCAGAGTTTTCTCCACCCATTCCATGAAGGTAATGGGTCTGGGTGGGTTTTGATGGCATAGGCCTCTTCTATGTTGAAGGTTCTCCTTGCCAAGTGCCCCCATCATAGGATGTCTTCTCTGCCCAGAATGGGGATTTTATGTTCATTGATTGCCTTAAGCCAGGGCTGTAGGTCAACCTGTACCTTTAAATGCAGGTCTTCATTGTTTGACTTCTAGCATCTCCAAGTGGGCTCTGTTGGGTTGTCCTTCCTGTAGTCTTCCACTTTTGTCAGACCCGCCTGCGTGGTTGGGATGTTGAAAGTATCGGCCCAATCCTCGTGCTACAGTATTGGTAGTTGGTTCCACGAATCTTTCCAGAAAAGAGTTGTCTTCTCGTTTCTAATTTCCCAGAAGGCATGATTGATAACAAGATGTCAGTTCTTCTTGGCAGCATCTCAAATTAGGGAGCCAGGGTTGTCCTTGTTCCACCTGATCAGGTTTCTCTCTGAAGTGTTAGGTGTGTACTTCCTCCTCCATATCTTGTCCCATAGATCTTGGGGTCTTTTGATCCATCTCTACCAGATCTTAGCACTCAAGATTTTGTTCATGGCTGAGGGATGCCTCAAACCAAGACCTCCTTGTGCTTTAGGTTTTCAAAGTTTGTCCCATCTGATAAGTTTTATCTTCTTTCCTTTTTTGAGGCCTTTCCAAAGGTAATTTCTTTGAAAGGTTTTGATGGCTGTGAAGAAAACGTTTGGGGCCGCAAGAGATGAAAAGGTGTAAATAGGTAAGGCTTGAAGAACGACTTTGAGGAGAATGAGGCAACCGGGAAGATTGAGGGCTCGGTAGGTCCAAGAAGTGAGCCTCTTGGAAAAGGAGGAGAGGAGATATTCCCACAGGATGTTTCTAAGGGCATTGTCCAGCAAGGCGATGCTAAGGTATTTGGATGGAAGGGAGCTTCGGGTGAAACCAAGGATATCAAAGATATAGTGTTGAATACGGACAGGGGTATTGAAAAAGAAAATATGGGATTTGTCTTTGTTAAAGTATAGTCTTGAGGCATCATAGAAGGTTTGGAGGATCAAGAGAAAGGTGTGAGCTTCTAAAACAATGAGGGAGCCCATCATCAAGGTGTCATAAAAAAACTAGCTGTGAGAGATCGGGGGAGAAATACCATGCAGGGGGAGACCAGTCAAAGATTTGTTCGCTATGGCGGCATGGATGGAGCGACTGAGACCCTCGGCCATGATAATGAACAAGAAGGGGGACAAGGGGTCACCTTGTCTGATTCCTCTGGAAGGAGGGAAAGGATTGGAGGGGACTCCATTAACCAGGATTGAAAAGAAGGAAGAGGAGGTAAGATTTAAGATCCAGTCTACCCAAGATAGGTTGAAGCCAAAGGCCAAGAGCATAGAACGCATGTATTCCCAGCTTAACTTGTCAAAAGCTTTGGATAAATCTAGTTTTAAGAGCATACCTAGCGTGAGGGTATTCTACAGGGAGTGAATTACTTCATGCACAAGGATGATGCTGTCCAAGATTTGTCTGCCTTCCACGTAACCTTATTTCTCTGGTGAGATGATTCGTGGTAGGATGGGCTTTAATATTCTGGAGATTACTTTAGTTAGGAGCTTGTAGATGACATTGCAGAGAGCGATGGGTCGGAATTGCTTAGGGTGATTGACCTGCCCTTCTTTGGGAATGAGGGTGAGGAAAGTTGCATTGATTGCAGGGAGGACTTTCCCTAAAATTATGGAGTCTTCAATGATTTCCCAAACCTCTTCCCTGATCATTTTCCAACAATAATGGAAGAAGTCATTGGTAAATCCATCCGGACCCGGGGATTTTCAGTCAGTTGTCTTTGGGATTCAAAAATGTTTCCAAAGATTTGCTTGTTCCAGAGTTCAAGTTGTTGCTTGAGATTCTTGAGCTTTTGTTGGAAGCGATACATCTTGGAACCGTGAGGTATCAATGCCTCCCTCCACCATTCATTGATATTTTGTTGGAAATCTGGGTTGCTGAGACAGAATTGTTCAAACCAGAAGGGTTTCCTCCTCAGGGTGGAAGTCACATCCATCCATAGATGAATAGGCCAGTGGTCCAATCCGTGAAAATCCATAATACTTTCCTCTAGAGTAGTGCCTTCCATCAAGAGGTATTCTGAGATAAGGAAGTGATCCAGCCTACAAGCTATTTGATGTGTTCCAGTTCTCCTGTTTGTCTAGGTGAAGAGGTCATTGGAGGTTTCCAGATCGATGAGGTTGGTGTGGTCTAGAAGACTTTGGAAGTCGCTGGATTCTTGCTCCAGGTGTCTTATTCCCCCCTTTTTCTCATCTAGGTTGCGAATCAAGTTGAAGTTACCTCCCAAAATCCATCTTATTTCCTTGGTTAAGGTAGGCAGGTAATCCAGATTTCTTAAGAAGGCTCGCTTATCCCTGGAGCTGGTCGGCCCATAAACATTGGAGAGGTGGCCAGGTTTGTTGGATCCAATGAGCCTGTAGTCGGTCATGATCGACCATCTGGTCGTGATGAAGTTTTCCAAAATGGTTGTGCTAGGGTTCCAAAGTATAGAAAGGTCACTTGTTTTTCTTGTGGCCATTGTGGATTCCACTTACCCTTACTTCCAACAATAGGGGAGAAGCCTATCCATGTCTTCTGTTAGGTACTTTGTTTCTTGGAGCATCATTATATCAGGTTTCTCTGCTAGAATCAGATCTCGTAGCATTTTTTTCTTACTACGATTGTTGATAACTCGTATGTTCCAGGAGATGATATTCATGAGGAGGAGGGGGAGGGGAGAGTGGAAAGCTATTCGAAATGAGGTGGATCTGACCGGAGCTAACCATGAAATGTCCAATCTCATGTATGAGTTTGCTCGTTGACTTCCTACCTCTCTTTTTTTCGTCCTTTTGAGATTTTCATTGATCTCTCGGTCGATTCCCTTGTATTCCTAGTCCCATGCTAGATCTGGCCGTTGATCTAGCTGAGGATTTGAGGAAGACCTTGTGCACTTTTCTTAGTTGATCTGGAGGTATGGTGTACAATTTTGGGTGTCGATATGCATGCTCTAGGTGTTCCAGGTCCACTTCTACTAGTTCTTGCTCGTCAAGGTCCATCTCAACATCTCCATCCTCTATTTCTGGTTGGTCTCCTTTTCGAGTAGTGGGATCTGTTGGTTGTGTGTTTGGGTTTGTCTCTGTGTTGGCTCCTTCTTTTTCTTTGTCCATTTGCTGGGGTGATTTTTCCATCGTCGCCCCTTATGGCGTTGAAGGGTTCTTCGGTTGATCCTGAAGGATTGCATATTTGTTGTTGGTGGACGAATCCTTACTGGTTTGGGTTTTCTACCTTATTCCACCTTGTTTGTGCTTTCCAGGCACCTGAGCAAACCCATCCTTGGCTTTTCTGGCATTTGAGCTCCCCTCTTTGTTTACAGCGTTGAGGGGGAAATCTCTTAGGAGATGCCCATGCTCATGACATTTCCTGCACCAGAACAAAATATGCTCATAGTCAATGGTTTGCATCCAGTCTTCATCATGGTATTCTAGGGCAATGTATCCCGGGAGCGACTTGGCTATATTCAGGTAGACACAGATGCACGCATATGAGGTGTATGTTCTTTGTTTCGTAGCCTACGATGATTTAACATAAACACCAATGGTATTTCCTATGCCTGCAAGGACCTCCTCCAGGCAGAATTCCTGTGGTAGGGAGTATAATCTAATCCACACTGGTGCATGTGCAAAGTCTTCCATTTTCAGGGTAAATTTCTCTGTTCAGAACCTCAAGAAGAGTCCCACTGAGTTGAAAAATTACGGTCCTCCGTCAAAGATACGGTTTTTGTCCTCCATGTTGTGTAGGATAATGGTGAAGAAAACTCTGTAGCCTAGTTGTTGCTCATAGTGTCCTTTGGGCTTCCACCAATGGTGTATCCATTTGATTAGGTCCCATTCTGAGGGCCAGAGCCCTAAAAATTTACCTACTAAGGTGTAATCTCTCATATATTGTTTATGTTCCTTAATGCGAGGTGTGATGATAATGTACTTCAGGGCTTGTTTTTCTTATGTAATACACTTGCCTAATAGCCATGGTTTTGACACACTTGTGGGTGCCGATGCTTTCCTGGAGTCAATGTCCATTTACTTGTCTTTGAAGGTTCCATCAATCAATAGCTTTGCACGCAGATCTGGAGGTTCGAAGGTGGGGTGCTTGGATCCCTCTCCATTACCTCCATTCATCATTGCTTGGTTGTAAGAGGGGCCTCTCGGACCTCCCTCCTTCAGAGGCATGAACCCTTGTGGGGTAAAATGGTGTAGCAAAGCAGTAGAAACCCTAGCGCGAGAAGTCTCCTCAATCAAAACGAGATCGCTTCATCCATTTCTTCTCTTGTAAAAATAAAATATTTTATGGTCTAATTTGTGACATTTGTTATGTTGATATGTGTCCTAAGTTGTAAATAAAATGTGATATGAAATGTGTTCCTTCTTAATGAGAGAGATAACAAGTGTGGTTGATATTTAATGCAGGGATAATATTGGGTTAATATCTATTTAATGGAAGGTAGATGGTATGACAGGTTAATATTAAGTGTGGTTAATATTGGGTTCATATCTATTTGATGGAAGGTAGATAGCATGTGTGGTTAATATTAAATGTGTACATAATTAGTGAAGATTTCTATTATTGGAAAGTTTCTTTTATTTATGTTCTTTCATCATGTATTGCACTTGAATTCTATGTCCCATGTTTTAAGGTGTTTTTCATGGGCATGTGAATTCTTTCTAGAGAACTCCTTCCATCTACTTCTAAGAAATTTCTCATAACTCACATCCATATCTAGGAAATTTCCCATTCTAATGAGTTTACATACTTCTATCCACCTCTAAGAAATTTTCGATTCTATTTAGTTTACATATTGTTTGAGTGAGTAGTGACAGTGTCCTTTTTTCCACACTATCCACTCAAAAAAGAAATCGAGACATCAATATTCACATGGATCAATTTCCTTGTGTGATATGGTAGATAGTTGTAGATAAAGAGGTAAACTATTATTGAGGCCAAGGTGGATAGTAATAGGTAGTGAGAAAAAGGGGCATTTAGGAATACTTTTTACAACCAAAACATTCCCTCATACACACTCCACTTATTCTAAAACACGTCTATTTGATTAATTATTAGAAGTATATTTCTTTTCAATTTTATTTTTTTTTATATCTATTTTTTTACCAAACTAGAAAATTTATTCCCAACCTAAAACTAGAGTAGAAACCCATTTTTGCATTTCCTATTTATGATATATTTTTCTTCATAAACAATTAACCTAGACATACCCTATAATAAATTTCTGCATTTTCACTATAACAAAATCCATAACTCTTTATCCTCGATATTTAAATCATACCATCTTTTTTTCCATAAATATGTAGGTAGTAAATTGATATAGAAACTAAATTGCATTGAAAATATTCATAATGTTTCTTCTTTATAGGAAAATGTTTTTCCAAACATCACAAAGAGTTCAAAAACCATGAATGAATTTACTTTAAGCTAAATTACACCGAAAAATTATTCCTCTTTTTTTCATTTTAGGAAAAGGTATTTCAAATATCGCATGATAAAAAAGCTTTTCCAAACATCACAAAGAGTTAAAGAACCATGAATTAGTTTACTTTAAGCTGAATTACACTGAAAAATTATTCATCACGTTTTTTTCATTTTAGGAAAAGGTTTTCCCAAATATCACATAATAAAAAGGCTTTTCCGAACATCACAAACATTTCAAAAAACATGAATTAATTTACGTCTTTAATAAATATTTGATTTATTGATCGGAACACTACCTTGTTGTTAAGTGTAATAGGTAATTACTCTAACATAATATGGGCATGTTCACTATTAAAAAAACTGCCTTGCTACTCATTGTAATAGAACACTTTATTAAGATGTGGTAGTAGAGTCAACAAATCAATCAACCGATTTAGTTATTTCACTTTTAAAATGTTAAAGAATGATGTGTACTTTGTGATAATAGTTTTGGATAGTTTTAAATGAATTAATTTTTTTTTTTGTTTATTTTTTTTTTTTAAATTAAACATTAATATAGTTATGTTTTATTTTAAATTTAATTTAATTTATTTTATGTTATATATGGAAAAAAATAAAAAAATTCTTAAATTAAAATATTTTTATATTAATGATGATGATTAACGTCCACTAAGATTGAATTTGTTTATCAGACCTCAAGAAGGTAAGTGATTACTTGTGATCCTCTAAAATTATGTTTATGTTCTAGAAAAACATTAAGAGATGCTTTCCAAGATCACCATACTTTTGTTGAGATAAGATGTTAGGAAGTTTGGTAGTGTGACAAATATTTTGAAAATGAGATCTAATATTGGTATAGGCTTGACAATCTAAGATAATGTGCTTTTTATTTTCAAGCTTCTTAGTGTCACATAGGTGACACACTCTTTCATCCCATGGAGTTTTAGGAATTGACCAATGCCCAGTTTCACTATGGATCTCATGAGAATTTGTTCTTATCTTAGCAATGTTTATTTATTTTTTACACTTGGAAAAATAGAGAGATAATTTTGATCTTCTAGATTAGCATTGATTACATCCTTATAATAATTTTATTTTATTTTTTCCTCTAACTCTTTATCACACCACATTTTCTCCTTGAATTTTGATTTGACAATTTTTTTAATAGTATCTTTATTCTGCAAAATCATGTCTTCCATGATTCCCTCATAGTTTAGCTAAGACCGGGCATCTTTATGCCATCCTCAAACCAGGCATATTTATGCAATCCTCGCTTGAATCGATGGTGGCTACGACTTGATTTTGAAGAAATTTTAGGAATCCTCTTGTCTTCCACGTTGTTTAACTTATTCTTATACATTAGGTGTCTAGTAATAGCCATGCTCTCAATGGGGGAGAGGCTTTTTTCTAAGAGGAGGATGGGATAGGGCCTATTTCCTTTAATTTTGAGATTATAGGTTATAAAATTATTTTCTATTTGTGCTATCTTTCTCCAGGATTCACAAGAGATACTACATCCCCACACTTCACATCCATAAAGAATAACATGTGTAACAAGAGTCTCAAAGAGGAGTTTCTTCTTATCTCAATTCCAAAGATCAGTTGATTTACAATTTTTTTTCAAGCCCATATTAAGCTTTCCATCCCCCAATAATCCTTTTCTCAATGCTATAATTCCAATTTAGCTTGTGGTGAATATCAATTCCAAGATATTTGTATGAAGTCACTTCCTCCAAGTTGTTGTTTCCATATAGGAAGGTATCATAAGTGATATTATTGGATTTAATAATCATGGCCTCAATCTTATTAGTATTAATAGTCATATTCATATTGGAGAAAAAAATCTTAAGGATTCTTAGTTGGTTTTCAAGATCATGGGGACTCCTTTCCATAATAATGATATCATCGGCATAAAGAAGAAGATTGATGACTATACTAGTGATATTAGTGCTGACACAACCTTCTTTTTCCAAGGAATCTTCTAACTTTTCTATGTATGTGACAAAAAGCGTAGGGGACAAGGGACAACCTTGTTTGACTCCAATATTACATTTAATGTCTTTTGACCAGCCCTCGGTGTTTTTAAAATTAGCAATAATGTTTTCATACATCCTTATTGCAACAGTCCTCAACTCGAGCGACACTTTTATCTCTTCCAACCTATTCCAAAGGTTTTTCCTAGGAACCATGTCAAAATCTTTACTAAAGTCAACAAAAAAACAAAAAAAATTGGGTTTAGTACTACAGAACTCCTCTGCAATGATCCTAAAGGTAACAAGATGGTCCACAATTGAATGATATCTCTTAAACCTGACCTAGCATTTAGCTCTTTTACCGTGACTTTCTACCCAAAGGATAATCTTATTTTCCAATATAATTCCATAAAGCTTTGCTAAAATCAGGCTAATCATAATGGTCCTATAATGGCCTAACCCCAAACTCTATGTCGTCTAAAGAAAAAAATTATTCCTTTGTAGAGACAATAGGAAGGGTGTCCATGGCATTAGAGAACTTGTAAAGACTTTTAAGGTAGGAATTTGAGTGCGTTAAGGGAATCCTATTATTTTCTTTAGTTTTGCGGATTAGAATTTGGCTCCATAACTTGTTAGGATCCATCTTATAGTTGCAAAAGTTTCTCTTGTCTTTTATTGATTTCATACCGTTTTTTTCATTTTAATTAGGGTTTTGTACGTATTGATCTTATCAAGTTTTAAGGACTCATTAGAAGCATCCCTAATGGATTTCCTAGCAATTTTACATTCTTTATCATACCATGGGTTGGTCGTTCTATTATTCTTTTTATAGGACACCTCCAAAGAGAACTTGTTAATAGAAGTGGAAAGGGTAGTTGTAAAATTATGATAGAGTTCTTCAATATTGTCCTTATAAGTTAGGAGATTTAATTTACTATTTAAATTTTTTAAGAAAAGATCAATTTTACTTTTGTCAAAACACAAATTCCTTTGATTATCACAATTATCTTCAATGGAACTCATGTGCATGAAAAAGTTTAGAGTTAGGGTTAAAGGTTTATGATGAGATTCACGCTCATGGTCATTTAAAAGGTGAAAAGTTGTTATTTGGTTGGAAATGGGGATATCAAATATCACATAATCTAAGACACTACTACCTAGCCCATGAGTACAAGTCATATGATTGGAGTTTGGCCACTTCATTACTCCATTGCAAATTATTAAATCTTGAGTGATGCATACACCCTCCTTTGAAATTATAAGAAAATTGGTAAGTTACCTATTTCTTTCCTCCTTTATACTCAATAAAATTAAGAGCGTTAATTCCTAACTTATATGACTTGTATATCATTTCAATAATATTTATTAAAAAATATTTATACATACTTATCAATTTTATTAAATCTAAGTTTTTAATTTTTAATATTTACTTAATCATATTAAAAAATTACTCCATTAAATGAGAATTTTAAATAATTAACCAAAATTAACATGTATACAACTCTTTGTTGCCAAGTTGAAGTGATTAACAACCACTACTTGACCCTCGTTACCATGGATCGCATGTATCAATTTCAATTATAGATGTGTGTGTTTCAATTTCAATCAAAGCATGCATCATTGTTTTCAATTAAAGCATGGGTTAGAGCGTTGTTGGAGAGTCGTGGGTTTCTTTACTATAGTTTCAATTTCAATTAAACCAT
>ML810441.1:122831-155779 GCA_009831015.1 Picea engelmannii
TATATATATAAATAAAATTTGACATGCATTGGGTTTGTATATGACACGAAAGCCTTTCAAAATAGAGATCTTATATTTTTATATATAATTTTATTTTTATTTCAAACCACCATAACTCATATTGCTTTCTACAAACAATTATTTTTTCGGTTAAGTTTACGAAAAGTATTGGTTTCGCATCAAATCTATCATCATAGAGTTTTATACAGGTAGATTTATGCCCAATTTTTAGACTATTCATATTTAAAAATATTTTCAACCATAAATAAATTTATTATAAAATCATTAGGATTAATAATTATTATAATATTTATAATATATTAATTAGGGTTATAATTATTATATTTTATATATAAATATAATAAATATATTATCATAAAGTTAATGGAGCTCACATGAAGTTAATTGCATTAATATATTATAATTAGGGATTTTGTGAGTTTAAAGTCATTATAATAATTAGGGTTAGGGTTTAGAAGTGATCAAAATAGTTACTATTAAAGGTTATTAAAGGTTATTAGGATTAGGGTTATCATGAGATTAAGGTTAGGGTTATTTTAATTAAAAATAGTTTATAATAATAATAAAAAATAAAATAATAATTGCAATAAAATAATAATAATAAAATAAAATTTAAATTCAATTTAAATAATAATTAAAAATTCAATTCAAATAATAATTGCAAGTAGCCATCACGGTGTAGACCTATTTGTCTTGTAAATGGAAGGAAATATGTAAAGGAGGTTTCATGTTTGATTCTCACAGGGTGCCCCGTGCTTTTCGTCATACAAAAACAAAATAATTGCAACAACTAATTTAAATTCAATTTATAATAATTGTAATTTTTTTTATTTGAATATTTAAAAATATCTATTAATGGAATTATAGGAGTAAATAGGAGTACATCATAGGAGTAATGGAATAATATGAGGGCGAGTGCAAAAAGTTGAAAAATTCTCAAGGGCATGAGTCAGAGTGACCCTTGGATGTGGTAAAACCTCCACATAGAGCTAGAGAGGAGGAAAAAATCTAGGATCTTGCAATTTAGTATTTAGTCCAATTTAGTCATTCCAATATAGTATTTTTCTCTCAATAATATAAATTAAATTTTTATTGTAATTTTGTATTTTAAATAAAAAAGGAACCTAATTTACATTCTATGGATTCTAAATTGCATCATATATAATACAATGAAACCCCAAGACAATTTAAACTGCTTAGAAGAAAACCAAGAAGATCAAAACCCCAACCCACCATCACCATAGGATATAAACACTGAAATTGATGAGGGGTTAGCTATATTATGAACCCTTGAGGAATAATTAAGGGACACTAGATAGCCTAAAAGAGTATCCTTGGCAACTTATTTGGACATCATTGTGCAATCCATTTCAAGTGCCCAAGGAAAATTGACCTCTATTTCTAATTATAGGGAAATAATGTACGAGTACTATAACACTTGTTTGGATAGAAACCAAGTCAAAGAACTCAGAATTTCAAAACAACAAATATTGTCTATTTTTAGGGATCCTAGAAATGGACAAGAACTACCATTGACAAGGAAACACATCTCCATTGACTAGTGCATCCATCCCTAGATTAGTCAAATTGGATGGATAGGTGGTATATGGTTTTTGATAAACCTCCCTGCAATAAGGATATGCCATTATATTTTGTGAGAAAATTATGGGTTGAGATTATTATTGGTAAGGATATCAACTACTTTGACATTGGTGACTTCCATGGGGTGGGTTGAGGGTTCGCACATGACCAAGAGAATGCCAGGAGTGACCCCGTGTTAGGTCCCCGTCCCCCTAGGAGAAGGCTTGACCCCCCTACCCAACATCCTTGTGTTGCAAATAAATTGCAATACGTGCAACTATCCATCTCATCATTGAATCGCAACCTAGTGAAACACAATAGCTTTGTTGCACTATCTCGTTAGGAGGTATCTTCCAATGACATTGATAGAGGGGCCGAAGCGTCATCATGCACAAGAGAGTATAATGAGGAGAGGGTACATAGACATAGCAGTCTTCCATGTGAACCTCACATATGGTTGAGTTGCGGGAAGACATGCTATGGGCCTATAGAGCCTAGTGGACAACATAGCTTCCTGGAGGAGGTTAGTATCTTAAACCTCTATATGTTCGTCATCATTATATATTTATTTTTTATTTTGTGTATTTATATAGATATTTGATTGTATGGTGTTTTGCAGTTGTTTCATCCGAGCAATAGACCCTCTACACCTATGGATGCATTAATGCCTAGCCCCACCATTAATGCAACAATAGAGGCAACATGTTCATTAGGTGCACCGTACACACATGTATGTATCGCATTTGATAGATTCAACATAGTCATGTTTTATTTTATGACATCCTCAATTTTTTTTATGTTTTCTCATGTTTCTATAGGATTTGGCACCTGGCGATGTTGGGGAGATGTTGGGGATTGTCCATATGGGATGGAAAAGTCACTAGTGTCACGTGTATCATGTGTAAAGTTGAATATTGTATAATTCAAAGATTTTGTGTTTATGTTTTTGAATTTTACTATTTGGTACGAATAGTTCAGTTTTATTCAGATGTATCTATGTCATCGATATATTTTCTAGGCATAGTAGTATTGCACCATCTAGGCACCTATGAGTTTCTTCTGGGTTACCATTCTCTAAGCCTAGGGTGTTGTAATCACTTTTACAACCTGTGAGGGTCCATAAAATCCCACCTATCTTCCACCCACCCCCACCACCACTTTCGGCACCATCGAGACAGACTTCCACAATAGAGGTTGTCTCAGAGAAGGTTCTACAAACTAGTGTTCGCCAGTGAATATCCATTGATGCCTGATATATTCATGGTCAGATAATGCATTGATGACAATTTTTTATGTTTTATGAATTTTTTTTTACGCATATTTGTTTAATTTTCTTGACTTGATCCTTGTAACTAATGCAGGTTTGCATTACAGAGAGATTAGGGTGGCAGAGGAGGGTAACACCCTCATGATTGGCAATTTCATATGTAGCAAGTTGTCTTAGGTTAAATTACAATGTATCATTTTCCTTATCTCTTAATTCATTGATGAAAAAACTTATAACATTGTTTATTCTTTGTGCAGTCTTCATAGAACTGAAGCACTCCTAGGCCTAGAACCTCTCAAGGTGCATCCTCGAGAAAGACAAGAAATATAGATTTCCAGGATGCTCCTGAGGGTGGGAATGGTGAATGATCTACCAACTACTGTAATATACCATATATAAAAAGTATGCAAAACTGAAATAAAATGCTAGAAATGGCAGAATAACAGCAATATAACCAGAATAATCACCACAATAACACTTAAATGATATAAGAATAGCAAAAAATATAGCACTTTGATTCTGAGAGAAATTTTCACGGGCCTCTTCAAGGGGGAAACCTCTAGTCAAGCAGAGCTCTATTAGAATAATCTCCAAGATATGGTTCTCATACCCTTGACTCCTATTTATACTAAATATGTTTATCAAAAGAAACATCTAGAGGAAGATCCTTCTAGAAGCAGAAGCTTCTATTAGGTCTTCTTACATTCGACTTATTCTATTTTATAGCAAGGCATTATTAATATTGACCTTTATTACATCCGAATATATTGTTCTACCTATGTGTGGGTTAGGACCCTAACATGTGCTCCCCCTTAAAAATAGACTTGTCCTCAAGGCTTGATATGTGGAAATTGCTGCAGAATTGTAGTTGGTTCCCAAGTGGCATCTACTGGAGTTGTATCTTTCCACTGGATTAATACTTCCTTGATGGTTCTATGATGCAGACGAAACTCACACTGGTCCAAAAATGCTTGTGGTTGTAGCCAAATGGATCCTTCTTCGGCTAACTCGGGAAGGTTGGTTTGAATTTCGCACTTAGTTCCGATCACCTTCTTTAAGAAGGAAACATGAAAAATAGGATGTATCTTTGAATGACTGGGCAAAGCTAACTGATGGGCCACTTGTCCCACATGCTTGAGAATTGTATAAGGACCATAAAATTTGGGCGCTAGCTTCCGACAATGCTTGAACTTGAATGAATTCTGCTTGTAAGGTTGTAGGCAAAGAAACACTTGATCCCCTTCTTCAAATTGACATTCAAAGAGACCTTGATATGCTTCTTGCTTCATGTGATTCTGTGCCATGACCAAATTCTCTTTGAGGGTATGGAGAATATCCTCTCAAATTGTAAGTGTTTGGTCAACTGCCTAGACCTTCGAGACACCAGGTAAGTATAAGAGAACTGAAGGTGGCTTCTGTTCATATACTGCTTCAAAAGGAGTCATGTGTGTAGTTGTATGGTATGAAGTGTTGTACCACCATTTAGCTAGGGGGTAACCATTGAGCCTTCTAATTTTTCTTTTCCGAGGAAAAACACCTCAAATATTTTTCCAAAGACTTGTTGACAATTTCTATTTGACCATCAGTTTGGGGATGATAA
This sequence comes from Picea engelmannii, assembly GCA_009831015.1. Classification (NCBI taxonomy): domain Eukaryota; kingdom Viridiplantae; phylum Streptophyta; class Pinopsida; order Pinales; family Pinaceae; genus Picea; species Picea engelmannii. The sequence goes on from ML810441.1 coordinate 127,301, forward strand.
GCTCTACTAAGATGCAATCGGGTGCCTTGTAGCTTGAATAGTTCTTGCCAATTTTTTTTTGTGAAAGTTGGGTCACGATCATAAACAATAGAGTGTGGCATGCCATGAAGCTTGAAGAACTGATCCATGAAAATTTGAGCCACTATGGATGCATTAAAACGGTGTTGAAGAGAACATAAATGAGCATACTTGGAAAGGTGATCAACAACCACCATGATGAATGATTTATTTCCCGATTTGGGTAAGCCTATAATAAAATCCATAGATATGTCCTTCCAAATAGTAGGTGGAATCGGGAGAAGTTGTAGTGTGCCTAGATATTTGACTATTTCTCCCTTGTTGCATTGACACACATCACATTCAGCGACAAAATTACGAATGTCATGTTTCATACGATCCTAGAAAAAAGAAGTTTTGACCTTGTCATAGGTTTTGGTGAACTCGGAGTGCCCCGTTGTCGGTGTAGCATGAAGCTCGGAAATTAACATGGATTTAATCTTTGGTTGTTTACTTAAATACAAATGACATTTGTATCGAAGCTCATCATGCAGAAAAAGTACCCTGGGGGAGTTGGAGCACTGGACTACAATTGTTGGATTAGCTGCAAACTTTTGGGATCTTGTAGCCATTCCTGGCGAACGGCTTGGAGCCAATATGGTACAATGAAGGAAAAAGAAAAAAGGGATCCTTCATCTTCATAGTTGCGGGAAAGTGCATCCACAACCACATTTTGTTTTCTGTTCTTGTAAATGATCTCATAATCATAGCCAAATAGCTTAGTTACCCATTTTTGTTGCTCCAGGGAGGAAATGCATTGTTCCAGAAAATACTTGAGTCTTTGATGGTATGTCTTAATTTGGAAGCGTTTCGGCCCTAATAGATAAGGGCGCCACAAATCAATGACATGCAGAATAACCAACATTTCCTTTTCATAGATAGATTTTCCCAGATTTCGTTCAGATAGTTGCTTGCTGGTAAAGGCCAAATCCTGACCCTCTTGCATAAGGAAAACACCAATTCCTTTCCTTAAAGCATCACATTCCAAGAAAAAGGTCTTTGTGAAATCAGGAAGGGACAGGACTGGAGTGGTGCACATGGCGATCTTCAAGGTTTGAAAATCTTGAACAGCAGCTGGAGTCCAAGTGAAAGAGTTGTTTTTTAGGAGAGCAGTGAGAGGTGCTGCAATCTTTTTGTAATTCTTAACAAACTTGCGATAATAACCTATTAAGCCCAAAAATCCACACAATATTTTGAGAGTCTTTGGGTGAGGTCAGTCTTGCACAACTTCAATATTTTTAGGATCCACCCTGACGATGTCCTTGCCAACCAGATGACCCAAGTACTCTACTTCTGAGGCGCCAAAAGAATATTTAGATTGTTTCAAGAAACGTTGGTGCTGAGAGAGTATATGGAGAACCCGATCCACATGAGAAAGATGTTTTGTCTAGGTATTTCTATACATGAGGATATCATCAAAGAAAACTAAGAAAAAATGATGGAGAAAAGGACGGAAGACATGATTCATGTGACTTTGGAAGGTGGAGGGGGAATTACACAAGAGAAAGGGCATGAAAAAAAACTCATAGTGGCCCTCATGAGTTCTAAAGGTAGGCTTGGGAATGTCTGCCTCTTTCATATGTAGCTGGTGGTAGCCTAAATGAAGATCAATTTTAATAAATAATTGGGAGCTACTCAGTTCATCCAGGAGGTCATCAATGACAAGAATGGGAAATTTATCTTTAATGGTAAGTTTGTTGAGGGCACGAAAGTGAGGACACATTTGCCAAGAACCTTCTTTCTTCAGGACCATGACCACAGGAGAAGAGTAGGGGCTCGTACTAGGGCTGATAATGCCTACATTAAGGAGTTCCTTGACCATTTTCTCAATTTCATTTTTTTGGGAAAAGGGGTGATGATACAAATGGATATTGGGAGGAAGGCTTCCGGGTATAAGGGGAATGGAATGATCATGAACACCACGTGAAGGAGGGAGTCCCTGGGGAGTGGAAAATACCACTTAATGTTTAGAAAGTATGGCTTGGAGGTCTTGTGGCACCGAGGGTTTTTTTGTTGCTTGTATGGCATGGAGTTGATAAATAACACCAGAATGACCCTTTTTGAGTAGCTTTTCCATGCGATGGGTACTAATGATATCAGGTGAACCGACAATGATGCCTTGGTACTTATATTGGTGGCCCTCCTAGTCAAATTACATGGTTAATTCCTTAAAATCCATGATAATGGGACCCAAAATCCTTAGCCAGTTTGCACCCAACACAATGTCACAACCACCCATGTCGATAGAAAACATATGAGATTTCAAATGGTAGTCACAGATTTGGAGAGACACATTTTCACAATGCCCTCCACATTTCATGGAGCCACCATTGGTAATCATGATTTGGAAATTATTGACGACATGGATGTAGCAATGAGTTTCTTGGGCAAGGAGGGCTTTCGGTTTTGAGAAGATACAACATGTTGTGATTCTTTATCTCTTTTAGTAGCCTCCACCCAACTCTGAGGCTGAGCCATGAGGACATCTCCCCAAATCACATCCTTGAGGCCACTGATAAAAAATTCTCGGAAAATGGCATTAGACATGCCCTTTGTCCGAAAAGTCAGGCAGTCAAAGGCAGCTATAAAATCTTCCACTGATCCTGATTGTTTCAACTTTGTCAAACGACCCAAATGGTTGGTGTCAATGTCAAAGCATTCATAAAGATCTGCCACAAAGTGTGTCCAAGAAATATACCCTTGACGAGAAGATTTTCTCCATTGCGACCATTGCCAACGTTCTTGATCTAGATGGAGAACACCATACTGGAGTTTGGCCAAGTCATATATATTTCCATATAAAGAGAAATAATGTTCCATTTGGGTTACCCAACCAGTGGGGTCTGAGCCATCAAATTTGGTCACATCCACCCATGGAAGGCATAGGTCACATTGAAAGTGATGGTTCTGAAAGTTATGGGAATGAGAGGAATGTTCACCTTTAGTATGTGGAGGTGAGGAAGAGGAAGGTTTATCTGTAGGGATATGTAGTTTGGTGTAGAGTGCCAAAAAGACAGATTCAATATGGGTGGTGAGGTCTTGTTTGATTTCCTCCATTGATGACTTCATGGTTGTATTGATGGCGACAACATTAGCACTGAGTTGTTTCACTTCTTGTTGGGTCTCGATGAGACTATATTGCAAGGTGTTGAAGCGAGCTTCCAAGTCTTGGCTAGAGGTATGGGCCATGAGGATGGGGGAACTGAAAATGGGAGGGCGGGGTCAAATTGTTTTCCAAAAAATGATATGTATGAATGTGATAAGGGAGAAGAGATGAATCCAATGGAATAGGTCTCAAATCATGGTAAAACAATTTCCAGAATTTTTTTTTTTTCACACCTATGGAGCTATACTCTGGTTTGAAGAATACTGCAGGGAGGAAATGGACAAATTCTTAACCAGAAAGAAATGTGTATTTACTTGGCAACCTGAACATAGTTGCATGACAATAGATCTTGTCTATTTTAATTTTTTTATGTTTCATTCCCCAAGGGTTAGGTATTCAAGGGTTCTACAGACAAGGGTTTTCCCTGTGCTATAGCTCTCTGATATACATGTAGGGTCCAACAGTAGTACTCGGCCCAATATCTCAGGACACTAACTAAGGACAATAGACCATACCCTTAGCCATACTACCTGACTACCCAGGTACTAGAGAGTATCTTCCCGAGTGTTGTTCTATGTGACACTATAGAAGTCAAGTAGCCGATCGGTTTATCTAGAGAGGGATTTAGGAAATCTAGGCCAATCCATACATAGGTGTTGTCTAATGTGATACCACTTGAAGGGGTACCAACAGGGGTTACAAGGGTGGCCAACAGATGTGCGCTTAAGAACCACTTGTATTTCTTGCATGTATGAATCCCTCAATCGCGGGTTTATGCTCGTAAAGACAGATCTTTGTGTCTTAAAGAGGCCAGAATGCATATATACCATTAAAAAATAATTTGCCCACAATTTCTGCCACGAAAAGTGCTTTGATACCACTTGTACTATACCAGATATAAAAACTATGTAGAACATAAATAAAATGCTAGAAATGGAAGAATAACAACAATATAACCAGAATAATCACCACAATAACACCGAAATGATATAAGAATGACAAGAGAAATAACACTTTGATTCTGAGAGCAATGTTCATGGGCCACTTCGATGGGGCAACCTCTAGTCGAGCAGAGCTCTATTACAATAATCTCCAAGCTAGGGTTCTCATAACCTCGACTCATTTTTATACTAAATATGTCCATCAAAAGAAGCATCTAGAGGAAGATCCTTCTAGAAACAGAAGCTTCTATTATGTATTCTTACATTCGACTTATTATATGCTATTGCAAGGCCTTATTTATATTGACCTTTATTACATCTGAATATATTGTTCTACCTATTTGCGGGTTAGGAGCCTAACAACTACTGCCATTTTGTATCTAGGCCACAATATAGATGTTTTTTATATTAGGTAACTTGTTGTTGCTTTGTATACTGGGCACGAGTTGTCATTTTGTAAAAAATGTACAAGTTATACGATGTTGATTATATATATATATATATATATATCATGGCACGTTTTTTTATGAATCTCATTGTTTATACATTTGATGTTGATGAATATATGAATTCCAAAGTGTATTAATTTTATGTGTATTAATCTCTTGATTTGTTTCTAAAGTCATTATAAATACTTGCATTACACATTAAGAAATAACTTATGGTGGAAATAATTTCTAAGTTTCAAATCCATAAGAAATTAATGGTTCTCAAGTAGCATTGCTTACTAATCAACCATGTATCTCTACATCATTGATAGATAATTCCTTCTGAATTATTTGCATGAATGTTGTGGATATCCATATTGTAACTCATAACCAACAATATGGACTACCTCTCGAATTATCTCCATCTAAATCCAATGACATTCCACACTAAAATAGTGGTCACTTGAAAATATTGTGACCTAAAAAATGACATATTACAATAATTTATTATAGAAATAGATTGTGTCATTTATCTTCTACATAATTGTAAACGACTTAACAATTTTAGCTCAATGTTATTTTCTAGGGCACACATTATTCCCCTCTCTCTATGCATGACATATATAAAACAATTTGATTTATGTGTAACCCTTCATAAATTCCAAAAAGACTAGTCAAGGACTCATTAATGCACATGTTGTGTTAGATTGTGTAGTGGGTATATGTAAATTTTGTTAAACCCATCAATTATTAATAACATTTATTCAGTCGTCCATGATTCCTACTAAACTTATTTATTTTGATCAATAGAACAAGAGAGTTGACATGGAAACTATATCTTAGAATTGGTATCATTTTCCACCTACAAATAAAGGTTTTTTGGTTACATTTTATGACACACCATAGAAACTAATGCTATGCTACCAAAATTCCTCCATGGAAATGTGAAAGCATTATTCTTTTCCCTTCACCATCTATGAGATTTTATTGTATATTCCTACCTGATTTCTAGGTTAGTTCACACAAGGAGACAAAGGAACCTCCTAAACTCAATCCCACAAACCTGTTGATACCATGACATTTCCATGTCATTTCCATGCCATGCCTTTCCATTCCATTCCATTGTCATGCAATTATAATTCCTTTCCAAGTCATTCCATGACATTCCATTTTCATTTCCACACCATTGTCAAACCTTTCCATGTCTTTCCAAGCCATGCCATTCCACATCATTTCCATGCATTTCCATATCATTCCATTTCCATGCAAATATTATGCCTTGTCAAGACATTCCATGCCATGAAATTTCCATGTCATTCCATTTCCATGTCATTCCATTTCCATGTCATTTCCATGACATGACATTTCCATGTCTTTCTAAGCCATGCTATGCCATTCCATTGTGATGTATCTTCCCATGCATTGTCATGTAGTTTCCCATTTTAACCTATATAACAATAAATTTAACTTTCCATTGTCATTCCATAACATTTCCATGCCTCTCCAAGACAATAAATGATATTAACTAAGTTACAAAAGGATAAATATAACAACCCTTAACACAAGTAACCATTAAATGAAAGGGGGATGAAAATGCAAGCCTAAACTAGGTTTAGATAACAAATGCTTGTTGAAATGCAAGATGACACATAACAACCCTATAGTATTCAAGACATCAAGCCCTAGAATATTCAAGACATCATTTATATTCCTTCCAAGCCATGCCATGGCATTCCATTTCCATTTCATGACATTACCATGCCTTTCCAAGCCATGCCATTGTCATGTAGCTTTCCAAGATGACACACAACAACCCCAAAATATTCAATACATCAAGCCCTAGAATATTCAAGACATCATTTCCATGATGCATAACATCCCCAGAATATTGAAGACATCATTTCCATGCCTTTTCATTCCATTCCATTGCCATTCCATTTCCAAGGCATGATATGCCATGCCAAGCCATACCATGCAATTCCATGCCAAGCCATACCATGTCATGCCTACAATATTCAATACATCAACTCCTTGCATATCCTTTCCATGTCATGCCTTGCCTTTATTTGCCTTTCCTTTCCATGTCTTTCCATGTCATGTCATGCATTTCCTTGCCTTTTCATTCCATGCCTTGTCTTACCATGCCATGCCATGCCATGCATTTCATTGCCTTTCCATGCCATTCATTTCATTGCCTTATCATGCCATGCCATGCAAGAATTGTCAAACCTTTCATTGCCTTACGATGGTATGATATGGTATGCCTTGCCTTGGAATGGTATGGTATGGTATGATATGAAATTCCTTTCCTTTCCATGGTATGGTATTGCATGGCATGCCTTGTGTTTCCATGGTATGGTATGGTATGCATTTCCTTGCATGATATGGCATGGTATGTTATGGTATGGTATGTCTTTCCTTTCCATGCCTTGAATTTCCTTTCTGCCTTTCCTTGCATGGTATGGTATGGTATGATATGGTATGAATTTCCTTGCCTTGCATGGTATGGTATGGTATGGTATGCATTGCATTTTCATTGACTTACATGGTATGGTATGGTATGGTATGGTATGAATTACCTTTCCATTTCCTTTTCATTGCCTTGTATGGTATGGTATGGTATGGAATGTGTTATCGGGAAACTTTTACTTTGATAGAAGAGATGGTAAAGGGAAACAAATTGGCGCAACTGGAGACTAATACTATCATTTTCACCTCAATAGGAAGTCTCTTTCTATTTAGGGTGGTAGGCCCAGGGGAGACGTCCCCAGTGACCTGGGGTTTTGAGAAGGTAAAGGGAAAGTATTTAGGTAAAATGTCTCCTCTCACAAGTCACCACTGATCAGAATGTCCAGTTAAATAACCAATTAAGATATAATATGACAGAAGTGTACTTGCCTGAAACAAAGAAACTAGAAAACTATATATTTGCAAGATAACTTGTTGGTTATCACTTCATAAGACCATTGAATTTCTTAAACAAATAATTTTTTTGAATATAATGAAGTAAACATAATATTATAATAACAATGTTTATAGAGAAATACTTCACATAAAATGTCTTAAGAATAGCTTCAAAAAGACTAAAAACCATTAAGCATTGAAGTCATATCATTAGCATTTGATAGAAGAACACAAGACAAACTATAACTCACCCTTTACGATTTCTTTATGATATTTTAATGATGCATTAAATGGTTGTAACTTAATTTAGTAACGAAATCAAGTAGGTTAATAGATCAAACTATTCTAGGGTTAGAAAGTGTTAGTAGGTTGTTCAAAGAATAGGTTTTGAAGGTTGTGTTGATCAATTCCTCGTTGGAGGTCTTAAACTAGTTATTTCTTAGGGAAAATGGACTCAATAAAGTGGCTGCAAATGTTGAAGGAGAAGAATGATAATGGGAGAGCCAAAGACAAGAGGATTTCATGGATGAAGTGTTGGTAAGACAACGCTTCAACAAAAAAACCCTAAGGGAAAATGACTACTAAGGTGTAGGTAACCCTAGGCCTTAGTATATTTTCCTCCCTCTTTAACTCAAAGAATGAATCAAGTGATGGATAATATGAAGAAACAAGTGCTAGGGTGTTGCAATTGAAAGGCCCTAGCAATGGCTTCAAGAAAAACGACTCCTTGGAACAATCTAGTAGGTGGATAGCAAATTGAGATAAGGACAATAACATGTGCTTGATCTCCTAGTGTTTAGGATAGCAATTTCATAATATTTAGAAAAAATCAAGGTAAAGATACTATAACCATTCAAAATAAAGAAGAATTGCATAATTTTACTTACATTCCCCGAGAATAATCTAACACATCACCTAGTTGTAGACTTTCCACCAAGAAAATGCCAAAAAACACAAAAAATAGCCTTACCTCAACAATTTCACACTAAATTTCAGTCATGAAACCCTAATTAGGGTGCATATTTCAGATCGCACAAGTGTGAGTGAAAGATGATGAAAAATAAGAGGCAATTTCCCCTTATTTATAGAATACCAAAGACCAAAATTAGGTCAAAAAGTTTGACATGGCCAGTTACAAATAATATCCATTTTTTACATTAAATGCCACAAATAAACCCTAAATCAAGTTGCTAAGGTGACTTCATTCCATTTTAGGGCGATGTTAGTCGCTTTTTGGGCAACGTTGGCCTCTTGGGGGAAAATGTTAGGCCTTCTTGGGCCTCAAGATCCTGCCACTTGGCATATAACTACCTGCAAAACCTCTCGAAGCGTTGGATGATGTCATGGGTGACCTGCGTGAAATCATGGGCCTTCAAAGGCCTACATCGTGATGGAAAGGGCAGGCCCCCTGGGTCTAGGCATGCCAAGCTGCCCCTAGTGAAATGTCCTCCTCTCTATCTGGTGCAATCCTATGATTTGTCTCTACCCCCTGTTGGGGTCTCAACATCCATCTAGTGGGATTTTATCCCCATGGAGGTCCAAACTAATCATCTCCCGATGTGTACATGTCCATCGGGGTATATGTCCATCGGGTGTGACCCTGCAACATCAACAGATACGCCCTCCATGGGATCATAAGTCATAAGGATCATAGCAATGTCAATCACATCTAATCACCAAGTTATTAAACATGTGCATAAAACCCTTTTTACCTGGAAAAGTTCTCAAATACATTATACTAATCTAGAAGCCAATTCTGGAGGGAATGCTAGGACTTCCTATTGGGATAATGCTCATTAGATGTGGTATGTTTCCGAGAGGAGTCAAACCTAGGCCATGTGAGTGGATGAGGTGGTAAGGGATGTCTGGGCAAGGGGTGGAGTGATAGCAATTAAATGTATGGCTTACCTATGGGTTCCTCTGAAGAGGGTGAGTTGCACCTATCATGGATGCAAATGTTACCAAGCCCATTCCTTCCTTTTATCTTTTATTCTTATTAATTTTTCTTTCAAGAGGCTAGTTAGGGGACGCTTTCTTGACATGGTGACCAGTGGTGGAAATGTTACCCACAAGCATTTCATGGATATGAGAAGGTTGTCTCGTGATGAGACCCCCTTTTTATTTGCTATGTCACCAAGAGCCACTACCCTGGTGTGGTGACTAGCTTGATCCATAGGATCTTTTAATGACTATGGTTGAGTTTTGATTTTGCATGCGTTAATTAACCATTTGAGAAACTCAGTGAAAGAATGAGGAAAGAAGAGGAATTATGACAGCCATATACACATATGCAGATCTGAAATGAAATAATAGACAGCAAACCATAACATGCATATTGATAACGGAGTTCGGCACAACTTTGCCTACGTCTCTGGGCCTTTGTCTCTGTGGGGGAGGCTTCTTTATTTCTGTTCAAAAGCTCAAAAGTACATCCCTGCAATGCTAAATGGCTACAAGATTGATCTGGTCATGTTCTTCCAGATCTCTAGAACCTTAAAAAGAAAATGACATGCAAAACAGACATCTGGAGCTCCCAGAAATGGCCCGACAACGTTTGCTTCTCAAAATCTTTCCTGCATAAAAATGACTTTGGCTTGGCTTCTCTTCAGCATAACTCTACTCTAACTGCCTCTTGACTGTCCTCCATGGCCTAAAATAGGCCTAGTTTATATAGATTTGAATTTGGTTGTTCATCTCCAACTTCCTCCCAAAATTTGGGCTCCAAAAATGCCCAATATCTCCCAAAAATGAAGAAAATCAATAAAAATGAGGCATATATCCATGAAAATCCCAAAACTTTATAACTAAAACCCATTTTGGTTTAATTTTAGGGGATAAGCCCCTAGGCTTGGGCACGCGCCCCTTAAAATCGGTCATATGGGCCTCCATATGGCCACGCGCCCATGCGCTGGCCCTCTCCCTCTGCTGGCTCCTGGTCGTGGCACGTTTGCATAGGCCCATGGCTTAACTGTTGTAACCGCGCCCTTTTTGTGGATTAGATCCTGGGTCATATGGGACCTCTCGAGGACTGGGGGCTAGTCCCTATCCCCAACTATCCATTGCGTTGGATCCCAGTTACATAGTGTGGTTGCATAACATACATTTGCGCCGAGGTATGGGGCTAAGCCCCAACCCTATCCCCCGTCCGAATATTACATTTTACACTTTATATAATTTTAAACATGCTATATTTAACAAGTCACATAATGGCGCATTGGTAAAAGATTCTTCCAAAGCGCTTGGTTGGTGTTGGTCATGGGTTCGAAACCCATGGACCCCAACTAATTTTTTATAACTTGCCACTTAGATTTTAACTGGGTGCCACGTGGTTGTCCATGACTGGGCCACGTGGCATCTCCCCATTCGACGGATTAATGCCACTTGTCAACTATTGACTGGTCCAATTGTCAACTATTGACTGGTCCAATGGTCTTAGGTAGTCCAACCACCACCAGCCAGAGAGTGCCACGTCATCTACTGCACAGTCAGCATGTTGATTTCATGCTGACATCATCATTGACTTTTTGACCAGTTGACCTTTGACTTCTTACCTGTTTGGTCTTTCGATCAGAACGCGATAACTTTCACATATAGATCCTATTTGACGAAGTAAATATACTGCCGGAATCAGGAAGACGAGACAGACGCAATGGCATTGGTTTTGTCTCATTCCGAGAACTTTCCGTTTTGAGCATTTTTAAGCCCTATTAGGCTTCTGGATCCGATTTCGGATCACACCTCCCCACAAAAAGACCTTTTGGTCCCCAAAAGATTACTGACTAGTCAACAAACTCGAGATAGGCCACCCGGCTTGTCCGCTGTCTCTGAACTCTGTCCTGTGCACCTGTCTCATCAAGATCAACTGTAACACAATCATGACAACTGACAGTCTATTGTTAGCCATTTGAACCCTGTTACATTTTATTGAAGCGACTATCATCCATGTAGAAAACACTGCTAATGACAGCATTAAAAAGATGACTACAAATGAGCTGATATACTTGAGATATCTGCATGACAAGAGCTTATCTTGAAGCAACTTATGATTGATTTTCCATTCAACAACCATGTCTTGTTCTTGCTTAAGATCAATTACTTCATTTGAAACAATTATTGGTTTGTTGCTTCTTTGCACTGCCTTCTTTAATTGTTCCATTGTTTGAAGTGTTTTATTTTCTTTAACATGATGAGCATGAACCACATAATCTTGACCTGCTTTAGTGAATTGATATTGATTCTTTGTTCTGTAGAAGATTGCCTTACGATCATATAAATATGGACTACCTAAGACCATTCCACATTCTCTTAATAGCACAACATCACAAGTTACTTCGTCCACATACTTAGATGAAATTGCAAATTTGATTGTGCACTGCTTTGTTATGTGCATCTGATGATGATTGCTTATCCATTTTAAGTGTGTAAGGCTTATGATGAGTTTGTGTTTTTAATCCCAATTGCTTAACCAATTCTTCTGAGATTAGATTAGATTGAGATCCACTGTCGATTAATGTGTCTATCTTAGTGTGTCACATTATTACCCTTATATGAAACAACTTGCTTCTACAATCAATGTCTTCACCAAATTTACTTTTCATACCAACCAATGAAATCTTTGACTCATCACCTGAATCCGATCCCAAGTCTGTGGGTTTTGATGTCGTTTCCACTGTTTGCATTCCATTCTTTTCTTTGAACCACGTTGGCCTCTTCTCGGGATGCAACTGCCAATATCTGTCCTCATCATGTCCCTCTTTCTTGCAATGCTTGCAAGAGGGATTTCCTTCCTTCTTTGTCACTGCATTTGCATTCTTGCCATTCCTTTTCCTCTTGTCTTCTTTCTTTGAAAACGATGATTCTCGTGACACACCTACTTTCCCTACTTCAATATATGTTCCTTGAACAGAAACCTCATCAAGGTTAGTGGGTCCAAACATGAAAACAGTGTTTCTAATATGCGCAGGTAAACCTCCTATATACTTCATAAGAGTTTCTCATGTTTGCAAAGGGATATCTAACATTAATGCCATTTTCTAAATCCATCGATGTATTCTTGCACTGTTTGTCCTTTTCTTAGTTTTAAAGATTGCCATTCAATTATTTCTTTTTTCTTTATAACCCAAAGGATAGAATTGTTTCCTAAGTGCAGAAATGAAACTCTTCCATGATGGAAATACATTACCCACATGTTGTGTTCCTTTTTGCAGCTTGCTTTGCCACCAGATGAGAGCTGTACCTGCAAGCCTAAAAGATGCCAACTTAATTTGTGTGGCCTCATCTTTGATCTGTTGCACACTGTAGTATACCTCCATCTGCCTGATCTAGTTATCAAGTTTTTCTGCATTTACTTCACCATCATATATGGGCAACTCAAACTTTACATCAAGTTTTAACAATGGCATTTCACTCTTATTCTTATGAACATTTTTCTTCCCATTAGATTTAGAACTTGAACTTGAAGAAGAAGGAGAAGAAGGAGGTGTTGATGGAGGTGAAGGAGGAATCTGAGGATGGTCCTCTTCCTCTTCACTTTTTCCCTTTGAAGATCCACCCAAAACTGGTCGCTTCCGTTCTAAATAATCTTCGTACAAAACTTTCACCATCTCCGACATAGCATGGAATGTTTTCCGGACCTCTTTCTCATCTTGAGAAATCCCTTCCTCCGATGTCATCTTCTCGTTGTGAGAAGATTTCTTTCTCAATCCAATTAATGGATTCTCTGCAACAAGATCGCCTTCACCACATTGTAGCTTTTCCCTAGTTAACATGCAAAACTCAAATCCAAACGTCAACTAGCTCTGATACCACTTGATCCGTAGGATCTTTTAATGACTATGGTTGAGTTTTGATTTTGCATGCATTAATTAACCATTTGAGAAACTCAGTGAAAGAATGAGGAAAGAAGAGGAATTATGACAACCATATACACATATGCAGATTTGAAATGAAATAATAGACAGCAAACCATAACACGCAGATTGATAATGGAGTTCAGCACAACTTTGCCTACGTCTCTGGGCCTTTGTCTCTGTGGGGGTGGCTTCTTTATTTCTGTTCAAAAGCTCAAACGTACATCGTTGCAATGCCAAATGGATACAAGACTAATTTGGTCATGTTATTCCAGACCTCTAGAACCCTGAAAGGAAAACGACACACAAAACGGATGTCCGGAGCTCCCAGAAATGGCTCGACAGCGTCTACTCCTCAAAATTTTCCCTGCATAAAAATGACTTTGGCTTGTCTTCTCTTCAACATAACTCTTCTCTGACTACCTCTTGATTGTCCTCCATGGCCTCAAACATGATTGGTTTATATAGATTTGAAGTTGGTTGTTCATCTCCAACTTCCTCCCAAAATTTGGGCTCCAAAAATGCCCAATATCTCCCAAAAATGGAGAAAAACAATAAAAATCAGGCATATATCCATGAAAATCCCAAAACTTTATAATAAAAACCCATTTTGGTTTAATTTTAGGGGATAATCCCCTAGGCTTGGGTGCGCACCCCTTAAACTCGATCATATGGGCCTCCATATGGCTATGCGCCCATGTGCTGGCCCTCTCCCTCTGCTGGCTCTTGGTCGTGGCACGTTTGCATAGGCCCATGACTTAACTGTTGTAACCGCGCCCTTTTTTTGGATTAGATCCTGGGTCATATGGGACCTCCCGGGGACCAGGGGCCAGTCCCTATCCCCAAATATCTATTGCATTCGCTCCCGGTTCCATAGTGTGGTTACATAACATACATTTGCGCCAAGGGCTGGGGCTAAGCCTCAGCCCTATCCCTCGTCCGAATATTACATTTTACACTTTATATAATTTTAAACATGCCATATTTAACAAGTCACATAATGGTGCGTTGGTAAAAGATTCTCCCAAAGCGCTTGGTTGGTGTTGGTCATGGGTTTGAAACCCATGGACCCCAACTAATTTTTTATAACTTGCCACTTAGACTTTAACTGGGTGCCACGTGGCTTCCCATGACTGGGCCACGTGGCATCTCCCCATTCGACCGATTAATGCCACTTGTCAACTATTGACTGGTCCAGTTGCCTGCCACATGTCTACCCTGTCAGCGAACCTGCCCAATCACCACTAGCTAGAGAGTGCCACGTCATCTACTACACAGTTAGCATGTTGATGTCATGCTGACATCAGCATTGACTTTTTGACCAGTTGACCTTTGACTTTTTACTTGTTTGGGCTTTCGATCAGAACACGATAACTTTCTCATACGGAGCCCATTTGACGAAGTAAATATACTGTCGAAATTAGGAAGATGAGACGGATGCAATGGCACTAGTTTCATTGCATTCCGAGCACTTTCATTTTTGAGCATTTTTAAGCCCTATTAGGCTTCTAGATCCGATTTCGGATCACTATTGGTGGTGTGATACCACTAAATTACCATGGACCTAATAGGTTGGCTCATGATGAGACCCCTTATCCTTTAGCTAGGTCTTGTTTTATTATTTTTTATGGGTCCCTTTGTTTCTTACTGAGAATATTTTCTTTTCTTTCTCGGGGATCCCTCGACAAAGCATCTCAAGGTTTCATTCTTCTGGATTTTATATTTTCTAGCTACTTTTCCCCTCTGGGAATTTATCCCCTTCTTCCCACAAGGTAAGGTACAACCCTTAGATATTTGGCCAACCCAATTCCCAGACTAGTGTAATGGGATGTATGAGCGGGAAAAAGATGAAAAGTGGCAAGTAGGCTGGGAGGAGGTGATGGGCTTTCATGAATCCCCCTAGTGGCAACTCAAAACCTATGGGTACCATCTTACTATAGAATCCTATAATTTCCCCCAGATGTGGTCAAGTGGAAAAGAATAAGTTCCAAGAAAATGTTAGAAGAAAAAATAATCAAATTCACATATTCAAAGGTTTTGAGGATCAGAGTGACACATACCATGATAACCAGAGTCATTACCTCATGGAGCAAGACCGGGGCGATGTGATGGATGCTATTTTTGCTGACAAAGTGGAGGCACTGAAGAATGAAAGGATGGGCACTCTAGGGCCATTCTCAAGACGATATGGCTCTTGATACTCCATGTCTAGGACCTCTGGGCCGTAAGACATAATATTCTTAGTTATCCCTAGGTTAGGGGATAACATCTGGCTCCAACTCAGGGACATGTTCTCACCATACAACGCATGAGAACCTCAACATCTCTGGCATAACCTATGACCTGCTTGATTTCAATATAATATTGTTAGCAATCATTTTGGGTGGTGATATCACCCTCAACTCATATATATATATATAGTACAAAATGTGAAAACAAGCATATGTACAAATGGAAATACAAACTACTCTAGCATGAAATGCAAATGGTACATACAATGAATGCAAATCCATACCTACTTACCTCTACTTACATGTTGTTTGAAGTCTAGGTGTAATCAAACAACCAGTGAAACTGTTAAGAACCAAATACCTAAATACAAAATACCTCAAAGTACCAAAGATATCTGAATAAAATCACCATGAGGGGGGGTCTGTAATGAGGCAATTTTATCAGTGGGCCCAATCCCAATGTGTCATTGATCCATTGTGTTGGACCTCCCTCTGTTCCAAATCGCTTATTGCTTACCATCCTTCCAACTTACCTCCACCACCTCATGATGTCACATCTCAATATACATCTTCACATGTCTTATCCATCCACCTGTTACAGGTCATATCTCACTCTCTTATTCCCTAATCATCACCCTCCACATCATCCAGGCACACACTTCATACATCCTTTTCTTTCCTCCTCATGCTTCAAACTACCTGTTGGCCATTTATTCCAAGCCACACACCCATTTTTTTGCTAACCTGTCCCCCGTGCCCAACATATACCCATTTACTCAATTTTAACCTATCTTCCGTCATATGCATTCTGCTCACACTCCCTATGCACCAAAATAATCAGTCTCCTCACCTATACAATTGTTTTCCCAGCCATAGACATTACCTACTAATGTTTGATTCAGTGTTCAAGTACCTATCAAAATCAATGGTGCCTAAATCTAAAAAATCAGACATTGAGGAAAATCCATTCCTCCCACCTCCTATCGATCTTGACCAAATTCCATTAGCCAACAAGGAATATTTGATCTCATAAACCAAGTGTAAATTTGATCTCACTAAACTGCAGTGATGGTTTAAAGACACCTCCATCAATCAAAGCGACGAGATTGGGCCCTGGGAGTCTAATTTCCCTCTATACCTTTTTCCCCAAATCCACCGTTTTCCAGAATTCGCCCTCAAATGTCAGGCACATTACCTCCCCGAACAAAGAGCTATAGTTTCATCACCTGGAAAAGTTATGTTCTCCATTACACCCTAATCCATTGACCAAATGATGCAGATATCTAGAGACGAATCCCACTCCCTCCTCACCATTGAAGTTTTAATGAAAATATACCATAACACATCCTTTCCCCAAAGAGAACATTTTTTTTATCTTTTCCTCCCAAGAGATGCTCAACTCCCGAAGAAAAATCCTCCTTACCATTCCTCCATATTTTCAGAAAAAGGAAACTAGATTACTTCATCGCTATGTTGTCTGCTTGGCTATTTCCTGGACGAATGGGTAAATGAACCTATTTTGGGTTTCCTATCCATTTTCTCTGCTGAAGAAAAAGTCACCACTCAGTTCAATTACAACATTTTCTTGGCCGAAAACATGCACGAGAAGATGTTCAAATTCCCCACAGAGGGAATGTTTCGGTATTCTTCAATACTAGCATCAATGTTCATGTTTTATCAACTAGACAAATTCTCCTTTCTCATGAAGAAAATGGACCAAGACGGAAAACCACAAGCCATAACCTCTTCGACTTCACTGCTCATAAGGAACTCCATAGAGTTTAGTTTTAAACAATTTATTGAGTTTTTCTATCACCCAGTGGCCAACCTGCTTAGTGATAGACCAAAGCCAAGGATAAACGAGGAGATCCAAAGAGTTTTACACCTTTCACATCTCACTAAGACTGGAGATTGGTTCTTGTCTCAAAATCACACAGATATTAGAGTGTATGGGTGCAAGTTAGCTCCATACAAGTTGACCAAGTACTTGCATGTTCGAATATTTGCACTAGAATATATCCGCCAAATGATAAATTCAGATGATATTCATTTTGTATCTCTGAAAAAGAAACAACAGATGAGGATCAAGGGGGAAATAGGACCTTTTATCTGCAATAGTAGAGCTGTTGGAGAAGAGGCAGACAAAGTATTAAAGGAGATGAAATTTAGTACCAATTTTACTTGGCACTATGATCCATGTGGGAGCATTGCAGAGATGAGATCTAAGAACAAAATCTCACCTTATGCTCACATACTCAAACCAAAAATTGAGAAGTATGTGAACCAGATAGAGTGGGAAACAAATATCGTGGAAGATATTAAACAACAGAAAGCTTCTTCAGTTACTATCTCACAAAAAACCACACCACAAGTGCCAAAGGAAAAAAGACCGAGGAAGGATGCTTCTCCTTCAATCACTGAAGTATCAATAGAGGATTTTCAGGTATACAGTAAGATTCCTAAAACAACTCACACCACTCACAGGTCTGGAGAGGAAGAGACTCAATCTGCCAAAGTGGTCGAAGGAGAAAGTACACCACTTCCTTAAAGAAACCATCAGATGATATTTACTTCTTCAAAAAAACAGTAGACTGATACAACTGTGACCACCCAACCTCCACGGGGATCTGTAAAGCTAAGTTTTTTTTAGAAATATGATATGATCAAAAATAAGAATCAGATGTTGACCAGTAGCACACATTCTTAGTTCTGGAAGCAAATGTCTACAATGCAACACAAATTGCTATCATCTTTTGATATAGAGAAAGGAATAATTCACATGACATTTTTACAGGCACAGGTACCTCATCCAAAGGAAATATCAGACTATAAGAGGGAAACACTTGAATTTAACACCAGAGATGTACATCCAGCTAATCAGATGGATTTACATAGACAGACAGGAGGAATGGTTTTCTCAACTTTGGCAAATGTTTCTACGTCTATTGCAAAACTACACGTCTCTCTAAATAATTTTCAGACTCAGTTGAAGTTGGAGAAGATATCATCTTTTGCAAAGGATAACAGGATCAAATATTTAGAATAATTGGTGCTCAAGATTGGATATGATCCCTTGAATGTAAATGCAGTATAGAAACTTCTCAAGAAAAAGAGCGATGATATTTCATCTCTAAGGAAGCAATTCAAATTTGCACCCATAGAGGATGCACAAGCCAAAGAGATCGTTGAGTAAGAATATGACAAAGAAGAATTGTTAAAACTAATTATGCAGCAGAATGCCCAGATAAATGAAATGGAAGCAGAATTGGAAAGGCTATTGAAGGAGAAATAACAGTCTACACCCATGGAAGTCATTCCACCGAGTGTTGTTCCTCTCGCAGGAGTCAACATGACAATGGTATCAACAACTACTACAGCTAAAATCCCATCAGAAACCCCACTAACAACTCTGGAAAAGACTATAGAGATAGAAAAATCAATGGAGGATATGACCCTGCGAGGAACAGAGATCGACAGACTGAAAAAAGAGGTTGAGAATCTCTAGGAGCTTAAGACTTCCTACCAGAAAAGCTACAACATTGAGAGCCAAGCATCAGAAAATCTGAAATAGGAAATGCAGCAGCTTTAGAAACAAACAGTGGGAGGTAAAACACTAGAAAAGGCTAAGGAGAACATTTGGACAGATATCTCCAAATCCATTAAAGAAATATGGCCCATGGTGCAAATCATTTTTGAGCAACATGAAATGGTGTTGAGGAGTAGGCAGGCCATCGACAAAATAAGAGGAGAGGTAGGTGAAATGCCCACATAAGCTAATGAAATCATTAAGTTTCTGAATTCAAAGACTAAGGAAGAGCTAGAAGACCTAAAAGTTGAAGACAAAATGGAAACTATCCTCGAAGCCAAAAGAGTTTTGACAAAAAGAAGATTGATGTTACAGCTGGAGGCGAAAGCCCAGAACATAGAGGCCAGAGTTCAAAGTTTTTTCACCAAGATCGAGGTTTTGTAGAAAAAAGGACTTCCTAGTTTATTGGTCCTAAATGACAAGTTTATGACCCTCCCTGACTACTAGAAGAAGATCGCCATGGTGGCCAAGGACAATTCCAATTTTTCCAGCATACAAAGTAGCATCACAAGCAAGGCATTCCTAAAGACGTTGCAGCCAGACCTTGGTATTCAACACAAGATAAAGTATATTTTCATCATCAAGCCTACTTTTTCTAAATATACAGAAATGGATGAAATCTACCAAAGACTGCTCAAAGTCACCATTCCTGGTCAGCAAAGATGGGAGGATTTGTGCACTTTGATCGAATGAGGGATGAGGTGTACATTCCAACTCAGCATGCAGAGCAGTAAATGTCACGTGAATGACTCACCAACGGCCTTCCCCAAAATCATCATGACGGATACAACAGATCATCATCAGTTCCTACATTTTTGCATCTTTCTACATAGTTAGTTAGATTTAGGATTTGCCACATCCTGATCAGTTAATGAAAGGATCATTTGTATTTTTTGTGATAAATACTTCAAACTTTGAAGTAGTGAGCATTGATTTTTACGCCCTAGCAAGTTGTAATCACTGTAATTTTTATCAAGAGATCTTCCAGTAATATAAGGAGATGTTTCACATGATTCCTACGTGTGATCTAGGTGGATATTTGTGGCCACCCACCTATCCCACTTGGACCCCCACCATTGCTTCTTTTAGTTTTTCAGTTTCCGTATAGTTTACTATTTTTAGCAGTTTTTCGGGTCCTGAACTTTCAGAGCCATTTTGAGGCCTTAAATGATGTTTTTTGGGAAAACGAGGAGCAACATAGATCTTAGTTCATTTATCTCACCCAAAATTTGTATTCCTCGAATAGATATTTCTAACGAGGTATAGAACACGTCAAACGGAGATCATATGCCAAAGTTACATCCCCGGGAAGTTGATGTACCAACTTACCCAAACGGGGCCCATAGTCTTGGCGTTTCATCTCCTACGGTTAGGTATTTGGATGTTTAGGGTTTTCCATTGGCTCTCAATAATAATAGGCCTTTGAGCCTCATTGTAACATAGTTCATAGGCCAGTAGCCACCACATCTCTTCTTAGAGATAAGCTACCAACGCCCTAGCTAGTTTATTTCCATTCTGTCTATAAACATATTTTAGCCATTTGTTATTAATGAAATGAAGTCTTATTTCCGCTACATCTCTGTGTTTATGTGCATTTTTGTATTTCATTGTGTTCCTACATAAATCTGGATCATTGGTATCAGAGCGGTCTGCTCATTCACGATCCATCTTTGCATGTCCCCAACGAGATCGGGGTATAAGGAGTTGGGGCTCGATCTGGTTGATCCGTTGCAAGATCAACCTCGCAAACCTTGACGACCGCTCATGGGCGAAGAAAAGAAATATGAGGGAGAAGGAGATCCTATCAAAATGTTGCTTGAGGAGGCCCTCAAGAAACAAAGGAACACTATGATGGACAACTTTGCCCAGATTCTTCAACGGATTTTGACTGGCAGCGCATCGACATCCAGAAGACACTCTGGAGGCGCCACTCCTTTTAAGGTACAAGTAAAATTTGACATTCTCATATTTGATGGCTAAATAGATGCAGATGCCATAGATAGATGGTTGAATCTGTTAGAAGGATATTTCTCGGTTCATGACTTTTCCGATCGAGAAAAGATTATTTTTGCACTCCTCAAATCTGCCCCCCATGTAAAGGACTGGTAGGAAACCTACTAAGAGCAAGAGGGTGAGGGAGAACCCTCTTTGTTCTCGGCCACACCCACTTGGAATTCTTTCTGAGATGCCATCAAGGAACAATATTATCCCGTGGGGAGCTATGAGGACAAATACATACAATGGACTACGTTGCAACAACAAAGGGACCAAGATGTGCATGAGATGACGAATCTGTTTCATACCCTACACACAAAGTTGGGTATCAAAGATTCAGAGAAACATTTGGTGTTAAAGTACCATAGTTGTTTTCACAGATACATTCAGGAGGAAATGGATTTCCTCGACATCTCCTCACTTGGTGTGGCATACTGATATGCTGCCAAGATTGAGCAGAAGTTCAAACAGAAGAAGCGAGACTTTGGGTCTACAAATCAGAAGCAAGGGAAAGGTACTCCCAAACCACAGAACAAAGGACCAAGCCAAGGTGGGGCAGCCCAGGACAACCCGCCAAAGATACAAGCAAAGAACAATACCATGAAGCCAAAAAAGGACACGGGGAAGTGGTGTGAGTTCCATAAGAGCTCCACTTACAACACAAATGGGTGTCAGGCCAAGCAGTCACTGGTAGCTGAGTTGAAGGCTTCTAAATCGGATGCTCCGACTCTGAATCAGAACTTGATAAGGGGAATGATAGGGGGAAGTAGATTATCGATGCGGAGCCCAACGCCACCATTGCCACCACGAAGATCCAGAAGGAGGAACCAAAAGATCCAGAGGAGGCAGAGCGTCTCTTCCATTCCAAGATGTGGGTAAAGGATTCCCCGTTGCAGTTCATTGTCAACATCGGGAGCCAGAAGAACCTCATCTTGGTAGAGGTCGTGAGGTGGTTGGGCTTGCCGACCATAGAACACCCAGAACCATACACCATCGAGTGGTTGCACCAAGGATGGGACCTTTGTATTAGTCAACAACATTGCCTTCCCTATGGCATCAAGCCCTTCACGGATGAGGTATTATGTGACATTGCTCCTCTTGATGTTTCTAATGTATTATTAGGCCAACCATACTTGTGGAAGCGACATGTTGTGTATGAGTCCAGGCCTCATGCTATTATTATCACTTTGGGAAATAAGATGTACAGGATATTGGAGATAGCACCGCCTACCACGATCTCTTTGGTTACTGCAAAACAATGCAGTAAGCTCATTTCCAAAACTAGGAAATTTATTTTCTTCATGATCCTCCCTCAGGGAAAGAGGAAGACTGTGGCCATGACCTCTAGACAAGGCCCCACTGCACAAAAACAACATATGGATAAGGTCGTGGAGGAGTACGAGGACATCTTCACCTCCCCCATAGGGGTGCCTCTACACTGCCAAGTCAAGCACCCCATAGATCTGACCCCAGGTGTGTCATTGCCCAATGGACCCATCTACCGATGCTATGTCCTAGAGAATGACGTAATCAAGAGGCAGATTCAGGAGATGTTGTAGAAAGGTCACATCTAGCCGAGTTCGTCGCCCTGTGGGATCCTGATTGTATTGGGGCAGAAGAAGGATGGGACTTGGAGACTCTACATTGACTATCGGGCACTGAACAAGATCACTGTCTGGAATAGGTACCTGATCCCATAGATTGATGACCTTATGTTCCAACTCAAGGGGGAAAAATATTTCAGCAATATCGACTTGAAGTCTGGGTATCACCAGGTACCAATCGAACCCTCTGATGTGTGGAAGACTGCATTCAAATCCAAGGAGGGCCTTTTCGAATGGTTGGTCATGCCTTTCGGGTTGACGAATGCCCCTGCAACCTTCATGAGGCTAATGGACGACATCCTGCAGCCATTCACCAACTCATTTGTAGTGGTGTTCTTGGATGACATTCTAATCTTCAGCTAGACTTGGGAAGAGCACCTCCACTACATCCGACAGGTCCTCCAAACACTGCGGCAACACAAGTTGTGTGGCAATTTGGAGAAATGCACTTTTGGCATAACCCAGGTTCAGTATCTGGGATACATTATTGATGAGCAGGGGGTGCATGTGGATCCAACAAAGATCCAATTCATTCGATATTGGCCAGCCCTAACCACCCTAACAGAGATCCGCAACTTTTTAGGACTTGTCAATTTCTACCTCAGGTTTGTGTTGGGGTTCTCTCATATCACTTGGCCCTTGAGTCAAGTCACCAAGGGAGGAGCTAAAGAAAAATTCTTTTGGTCTGAATATCAATAGAATGTGTTCAGGGAGTTGAAGCATCACCTCTTCTCTGTACCAATGCTCACATTACCAGACTTGCAACAACCATTTGAGATCGAGACAGATGCCTCTGACTATGCTACCGGGGCAATCCTTACTCAACATGGGCATCTAGTGGCATATCATAGTGAGACACTTTCCAAAACAGTCCGGAAGTATGCCACTTATGACAAAGAAATGTATTCCATTGTACAGGCTTGTCAGCAATGGAAGAATTACATTTTGGGAAAGGAAACGGTCATCCACACAGACCACCAACCCCTGCAGTTCATACAGACACAAGGGAAGTTGTAAAACGATCGCCATCCAAAGTGGTCCACATACCTGCAACAGTTTCATTTCAACATTAAGTACAAAAAAGGTAGCACCAATAATGTTGCAGACTGCCTCAGTCGACCACCCATCGTGGCACTAACTACTGTGCTCAACTCTTATGGGCACGAGACTTCCGATTGACCTCTTCTCTACGCAACTGATCCAGAATTCAGCCACACATACAATACACTCTTGGAGGGTAATAAAGTTCCCAATTTTCACCTCCAGGATGCCCTACTTTGTCACCTGGGACACCTTTGTGTTCCTTCAAGCGAGTGTTCCAAGATGATTTGGGAGGTGCACTACAGTCGGTTTGTTGGGCACTTCAGGGTCGAGAAAACCGTGGAAGTACTGCAAAAGTATTTCTATTGGCTGAACCTTCGACAATATGTCAAGAAGTACATCAAGTCCTGCACGGCTTGCGCCATTGCCAAACTGACCATCAAGAAGCAAGGCCTCTATACTTCACTTCCTACCCCCAATCGACCTTGGGAATCCATCTCTACGGATTACATTTTGGGCCTTCCTTCTACTAAGAATGGCAATGACTGTGTTTTTGTGGTCGTTGACTGATTCTTGAAGATGTCCATTATGATGG
This sequence comes from Picea engelmannii, assembly GCA_009831015.1. Taxonomy (NCBI): domain Eukaryota; kingdom Viridiplantae; phylum Streptophyta; class Pinopsida; order Pinales; family Pinaceae; genus Picea; species Picea engelmannii. Next base: position 151,638 of record ML810441.1, read on the forward strand.
TCTGCAAGAAGAATATCACAGCAGAAGCCATTGCTAAAGTCTTCTTTGAATGAGTGTGGGTACACTTTGGGATCCCATAGTCTATCATCTCAGATTGGGACAGTATGTTCCTCAATACATTTTGGTCCAGCCTCTGGTCGATGTTGGACACCAAGCTCACTAAGTCCATAGCTTTCCATCTGCAAACTGATGGCCAGACTGAGGTCGTCAATTGAATGATCGTACACATTCTGTACATGTACAATTCAAATCATCCACGCACATGGGATGAGAGCCTCCCATATGTACAACAAAGCTACAACTGGGCTCTCCATAGCTCAACCAACCACAACCCCTTTCAAGTGGGCTTGGGATTCCAGCCACTGTGTCCCATTAACATAGCCATGCCATTTGTGGCTACTCAGGAAGATTTAGCTCATGTTTATTCTGAGGCAGAGAAGGCAAACAAATTCATTAAGAACATTCAATACATATGCCAACAGGTTCATGACATCTTGGACAGAGCCAATGCTAAGTACAAGCAACGACATGATCAACATCGGGTGCCACACAACTTCCAAGTGAGCGACAAAGTATGGATTCATTTGAAAAAGGAGCGCCTCACTGGACCCCACTGCAAGCTTCGTCCACTCCAATATGGGCCATACACCCTCACCAAGGTTGTAGGGAAAAGTTCCTTTGAGATTAGCATTCCACCATTCCTTGGTCTGCACCTAGTGTTCAATGTGGACCGCCTTCGGCCCTACTTTCCACCTCTACTAGACACATCCAACATGGAAGGAAAACTCACACCAACAGAGTTAAATCCAAACTGCATGGAACAAGACAGAACTGATAAGATCATGGATACATAGATCAAGCACACCCAAAAACAAAGGATACCTCTATATCGAGTTGTCAAAGCAGGCCAACTCCTTCACCAAGGCAAATGGCTCACCAAGGACCAAGTTCAGTAGAAGTTTCCTCATCTCATGGAGGAAATCAATGCAATGGGGACCATTACTTCTTAAGGGGAGAGGAATGATGCAGGTGGATATTGGTGGCCACCCACCTATTCCACTTGGACCCCCACCATTTCTTCTTTCAGTTTTTCAGTTTCTGCATAGTTTACTATTTTTAGCAGTTTTTCGAGTCCTGAACTTTCGGAGCCGTTTTGAAATGATGTTTTTTGGGAAAATAGGGAGCAACATGGATCGTAGATCATTGTTTCTCACCCAAAAGTTTTATTCCTTGGGTATATCTTTCTAACGAGGTATAGAACATGTCAAACGAAGATCGTATGTCGAAGTTACGTCCCCGGGAAGTTGATGTACCAACTTACCCAAACGGGGCCCATAGTCTTGGTGTTTCATCTCCTAGGGTTAGGTCTTTGGATGTTTAGGGTTTTCCATTGGTTTTCAATAATAATAGGCCTTCGAGCCTCATTGTAACACAGTTTAGAGGCAAGTAGCCACCACATCTCTTCTCAGAGATAAGCTACCAATGCCCTAGCTAGTTTATTTCCATTCTGTCTGTAAGCATATTTTAGTCATTTGTTATTAATGAAATGAAGTCTTATTTCCGTTGCATATTTATGTTTATGTTCATTTTTGTATTTCATTGTGTTCCTACATAAATCCAGATCAGCGTGTCATATGTTGGTGAAGTTTTCTATTCTGAGTTGAATGTGTATATCTCTTATTTATCATATTGTTTTCTAACCTGATCATTTAAAAGGAGTTAAAGTTGCAAAATTTACCTTTGATTACTATGTTCCTAGCTTTTAAATATCTAAGTGTTTTTCTTCTTATGTTGTAGTCAAGAATTTCTTAAATTATTCTTGTTTATAATTAATCAATGTCGCCTTTTTCTATTGTCCATCATTTTGTTTCTAAAGAATCCAATAGACGCATTATCCTGCCCTGTGAAAATAATCTTTACATCTATTCTTTGATCTCTACCTTTATAAAACATACCCCATACCCCAATAAATTCATAAAACCTTTCAGCCATATTATAAAAACAAACAACTCGGTCCTACATATTTTAACTAGCCTAATATCTTACTTTAAAAAAAAGTTAAATCTTACAGAGAAATCCCTCTCTGAAACTGGCAGGGCTAGATCATAGTTTCAAAGTGGTTGGATAAGGTAACATATGTTAAGTTTATTCTTCTTTCCAACAACCTCTAGGAATTTACAGAGTGATAACACACCACACAAGATATATGGAACAATATAGAAAACCACCACTTTACTATATCAAACCCTTAGGGTAGTGAAACACCATAGGATGGATCCTATTATGGAAGAGATCCTCTCCAATTCACATTCCTCTTCGAGGAGGATTTATCTTAATGAGATTCAGCTTTAAATACAATAATTCTCTTCATGTCCTATTACATTTCTTGAACCCCTTTATATAGTGCCACCATCACCTAAGAACATTCTAGAGGAGGAATCTTCTAGAATTAGAACCTTCTAAGAATTCCTCTTACATTTATTATATCTAACTACACATTTATTATATATAAATACCATAGTGGGACTTATTTAATAATATAGTGGACATATTCCACCTTACATTGAATGACCTCCACTATTATCACTATGGGCCCTCTGGGCCCCCGCACTACCTCTCTAGCTACCTAACATTCCATCCCCCTTAGGAAATCGTTATCCTCAACAATTGATGTACAACTATATACCAGGGTCCCATAGGTAAGTGTGAACCATACTGTTGAAGTAGACTAGAGAACCGAGGTACCATTGATAAATGGAAGCCACCATGCTGAAGTAGTCTAATTTCCATTGTAAACCAAGGTCCCATGTCCAATTTCTCATGTGAACACCACATGAAGTATATCGACACCCCATATCCAACTGAGAATTATGCTCCCAATACTGACACCTTTCATGTGGATCCAAATAAGAATATCCATCCACATATTGGGAAAGGGTCAAAGATTAATATGGAAGGAACAATATTGTTGTAAAATATGCAGGATGGACATTGGTAATCATAACTATATTTTGGTGTGTCACATTGATGTGGTCTACAAAATGTGGATTAGAGTCATCAAATAAAATATGGAAGTGATTGTCATCCTGGAAATGACAACTATCTATATACCAATCATCACAATTGGCCTCAAATATCTCTTTAATGCTATCCAATTAATCATGAATACTATGAAAAATATCATTGAGGCCATCTACAAGGTCATGCAATCTATCATGCACTCTTCCATACAATGTGTCAAAATACAGGGCTTTGAATATTTGAATCATCTGCATAATTTCTTTGAGGATTTAAGAGGAAATAGCCATCTGAGCACCCTATGAAAAGTTATGAAATCTACAGTCTCATCTCCGTCACGAAAAAACACGAAAAATAGAACAAGGTTTTAAAAATAAATTATTGTAGAGAATCGTGGCTTTTTCCATAAAAACCCTGAAAAACTATTGAATTTAAAATGCTCATAACTTTACTTCCCGAACTCACTATCGAATGATTTTGTTTTTGAAATTGGGTGTTTTCTAAGAGGAATTCAAATACCCAATATTTTTTTCCAAATTCATCTCATAAATCTTCATATGTGAACCTAAAGTGCACCTCCCTCTTTTTCTTCCCTGGAAAAAAATTGCAAAATGAGCAAAAAATTATTCTCTTCTTTGGCCAAGGAAAGTACTCTGATACCACTTGTTGAGTACCAAATCATTGAATACAAAATACCACAATAGTACCAAAGATATCTGAATACAATAACCAAATAATATATATTGAGTAATATAGAAAATCACCACTTTATTATAGCAAACCCTTAGGGTAGGGAAACACCATGCAATGGATATTATTATGGAAGGGATCCTCTCTTGTTCACTTTCCTTTTCAAGGGGGCTTCCTCCTAATGAGATTCAACTACAAATACGATAATTCTCTTCATGTCCCATTACATTTCTTTAACCCTTGTATATAGTGCTACCATCACCTAAGAACATTATACAGGAGGAATATTCTAGAAGTATAACATTCTAAGAAGTCCTCTTACATTTATCATATCTAACTACTAATTTATTATATATAACTACCATAGTGGGCCTTATTTAATAATATAGTGGACCTAGTCCACCTTACATATAATGACATCCACTATTATCCCT
>ML810441.1:155813-215519 GCA_009831015.1 Picea engelmannii
TCTCTATCTATATTATTAAATAAGGCCCAATATGGTAGTTAGATATAATAAATGTAAGAGGACTTATTAGAAGGTTCTAATTCTAGAAGATTCATCCTCTATAATGTTCTTAGGTGATGGTAGCACTATATACAGGTGTTCAAGCAATGTAATGGGACATGAAGACAATTATTGTATTTGGAGTTGAAGCTCATTAGGAGGAATCCCCCTCGAATAGGCAAGTGAATAGGAGAGGATCCCTTCCATAATAGGATCCATTGTATGGTGTTTCCCTACCCTACCCTAAGGGTTTGATATAATAAAGTGGTGGTTTTCTATATTGTTTCATATATCTTGCATGGTGATTGTATTCATATATCTTTGGTACTATTGTGGTATTTTGTATTCAGGTCTTTGGTTCTTAATAATATAGTGGACCTATTCCACCTTACATGGAATGACCTCCACTATTATCACTATGGGCCCTCTAGGCACCCCCGCTACCTCTCTAGCTACCAAACAGAAACCACCCTAGTAATGTCTCACAATACCTGCCTCTGTGTTTCATCATAAACCAAAGAAGTGATAAGTTAAGCACAAAAATAACATGAGTTAGAGAATGTACTATATCATCAGAAATCATAAAGCCTAGCTCATGGAGGCGGGAGGGAGGGACAAAATCATTCCAAGTCATACTCTCAAGATGGTGCTCAATCCATATGAGAAAGGGATCCTGGAAATTCAGAGGTTCAATAGACTGACTCAAAGAGTCTGAAGGTTGACTACCTTGGAATTCTTCACAATCTGAGGTCTGGGAAGGAAATAGGAAAAACTTGGAGGGTGAATGGGAAGTCCTTAAGGGAAGGCTGAAATACTGATATGATATACTTCTTCTTAAGGTATTCAACCTGGCCTTAAACATGAGGTTTTTCCTTAGAGAAAACCTAATATGAAATACATACTTCCCAACTACACCTTTAATGACACAGTAAGGTAAAGTAATCGAAGGTGGCTGAAGAACGTTATCAAAAGGATCCTTCTTTGGGAAAATGATGTCCTTACTCATATCAAAATCTGAGCATGGTGGTGGTTAATAATCCTCTTCATGGAATAAATCCAAGTGCTTAGAGTAATAATCTTCGAAACCCTCAAGGTATGACCGAAAAGCATCAGGAGAATATGGGACTAGGTCAACCTTGGGTGTTTGAAAAGTATTTGTAATTATATCATTTCCTAGTTGCCAACTGTCAAAATTAGTAACCTCATATGATAGTTTCAAAGGAAATCTCTGAGAATGAACCTCAGTGTCATAAATGGGATCCTTATTAGAACCGATCACATCCCAATTATGCCTTCCAACATGTATGAACTCATCAATATCAACTATGTCACTATCTCTATCATAACATGAAGGATTCAAAACATTCAAAGGCTCATCCATCTCCTCTTCACTTCCCAAATCATAAAGTAAAGAATCATCAAAATTTTGGAAAGGAAGGTAACTTACTATGTTTTTTTCTTCTTATGCAGGATCTTTGAGGACATGGGTGTCTTCAAAATGCATCATTGTTTCATCCTCATGAGTTTCCCCTTCATATTAAATTTTACAACAAGGAATATATACCTTTCCCGAGGATTCCATTTCTTCTTCCTTCTCTGAATCATAAAACAAGACATTATCAAGATCCTGAAAAGGAAAGTGACTAACCTAATTCTCTTCTACTTGTGTAGGAGGAACCAGCTCATGGATGACTTCATCAGAGGGAGGAGAACATATTGATACTTCATCATCGTGTTTGATATCTTCAGGCTCTCGCTCTTTACCCATATATTCGTTTTCTTTGGCAGAAGCATGAGTAAATTATTTCCTTTCCTCATGGGATCAAAGAAACTCACTAGGAAGGGTCTCCTCAACTTTTTGTTGGTTGATGACTTGTTCCCTTCTTCCAAATATATCAAGGGAGAGTAATCTCTCTAGATTAAAGGTATCTAGAGTAACATTGGGGTCATCAACTTCGGTCCCTAGAGGGAAAGTGTGTTCTCCCTTGGACAATGAGATATTCTCCTCAATTTGTGTGGCCATGTAGTAGGCATCATTGAGTGTTTTTGGCCTATTTTTATTTAAGAGGAACCCTAAATTAACTAAGAGTGCATTGGTATAGAGATACATGAGGTATTTGTGTCCAAGATAATGGATTCTTGGAATCTAATATAGAAATCCATCAAACCTAACCTCGAAATTCCTTAAAGTCTCATTCTCAGTTTGTTTTACATATTCGAGTCTTTTTAGTAATGTTTGGATATCTTCAAATCTCATACCCTATTTTTTGAGAAAGACTTCTTCTAACTAGTCCATAGATGTGATGCTAGAAACATGGAGATTATCATACCATCTCCCAGCATTTTCATGAAGAGTGACAGAGAAAAGTTTCATTTCCAAATCCTCGGCATCATCACTAATACAGTGGAGTTGAAAGAAATCCCAAAATTTATCCATGTGATTGTCAACTTTCTCCCCAATACTACCGATGAATCTAGGGGGCCATTTTTCATACTTCGAGGGAATTTGTCGAGGGTATCATGGGATTTTACTCATGTCTAGGGGTTTGAAATTTCTTGGGTCCCATTGAGAATTCATGGTTGGCTTTGTCATTAGTGTATTTGCCAGATAATTTTCTTGAAATTATCAAAGGAATGAGGGAATCATCCTTGGTGGAGTCGCCAAGTAAGCTTGTAAGAAAATTTCTTTCGATAAAGGCTTACTGAAAAATTGTCGTTTGAGGAATATTGACTCATTGTTCCTCGAAAATAGCACCAAAATGTTATCGAACAATTTGTACTTTGATAGAAGAGATGGTAAACAGAAGAAAATTGGCGTAACTGGAGACTAATCCTATCATTTTAACCTCAATAGGAAGTCTCTTTCTATTTAGGGTGGTAGGCCCAGGGGAGACGTCCCCGGTGACCTGGGGTTTTGAGAAGGTAAAGGGAAAGTAGTTAGGTAAAAGGTCCCCTCTAACAAGTCACCACTAATAAAAAATTATAGTTAAATAACCAATTAATATATAATATGCCAGAAATGTACCTTCTCGAAACAAAACAACATGAAAACTATATATTTGCTAGAGCATTTGCTGGTTAGCACTTCATAAGACCATTGACTTTCTCAAATAAATAAATTTGTTGAATATAATGAAGTAAACATAAATCCTATAACAACAATTTTTATAGAGAAATACTTCACATAAAATGTCTTAAGACTAGCTTCAAAATGGCTAAAAACCATTAACCATTGAAGTCATATCATTAGCATTTGATAGAAGCACATAAGAAAAACTATAACTCAACCTTTACAATTTCTTTATGAGATTTTAATGATGCATTAAATGGTTGTAACTTACTTTTGTAACAAAAACAATTAGGTTAGTAGATGAAGCTATTCTAGGATTAGAAAGTGTTAGTAGGTTGTTCAAAGAATAGGTTTTGAAGGTTATGTTGATCAATTCCTCAATGGAGGTCTTAGACTAGTGATTTCTTAGGTTAAATGGAGTCAATAAAGTGGCTGCAAATATTGAAGGAGTAGAATGGTAATGGGAGATACCAAGACAAGAGGAGTTGATGAATGAAGTGTTGGTAAGACAAGGTGTCCACCACCAAACCCTAGGGGAAAATGACTACTAAGGTGTAGGTAACCCTAGGCCTTAGTGGATTTTTCCTCCCTGTTTAACTCAAAGAATGAAGAAAGTGATGGATAATATGAAGCAACAAGTGATAGTGTGTTGGAATGGAAATTGCCTAGCAATGGCTTCAAGAAAAATGGCTTCTTGGCACAATCTAGTAGGTGGATAGAAAAATGAGATAAGGACAATAACATCTGCTTGATCTCCTAGGGTTTAGGCTAGAAATTTTATAATATTTAGAAAAATGAAAAGTAAATATACTATAACCATTCAAAATAAGAATTGTATAATTTTACTTACATTCACCAATAATAATCTAGCACATCACCTAGTTGTAGACTTTCCACCAAGAAAATGCCCAAAAACACAAAAAATAACCTTACTTCAACAAGTGCGCACTAAATTTTAGGCATGAAAACCTAATTAGGGAAAAAATTTCAGACCTCACAAGCGTGAGTGAAAGATGATTAAAAATAAGAGGCAATTTCCCATTATTTATACAATGCCAAAGACCGAAATTAGGTCAAAAAGGCCGACATGGTCAGTTAAAAATAATATCCAGTTTTTACATGAAATGTCACAAATAAATCCTAAATCAAGTTGCTAAGGTGACTTCATGCCCTTTTAGGGTGACATTAGGCCCTTTTTGGGCAATGTTGGCCTCATGGAGAAAAATGTTAGGCCTTCTTGGGCCCCAAGAGCTTGCCACACGTGCCACTTGGCACACAATTGCCTCTAAAACCTCCCAAAGTGTTGGATGACATCATGGGTGACCTGGGTGATGTCATGGGCCTTTCAAGGCATACATCATGGTGGATAGGGTACAACCCTTCTAGGTCTAGGCCTATCAAGCTTCCCTTGGTGAAATGTCCTCCTCTCCCTTTGGTGCAATCCTCTGATCTGTCTTTACCCCCTACATGGGTCTCAATATCCATCTGGTGGGATTTTATCCCCATGGAGGTCTGAACTAATCATCTCCCCATGTGTACCTATCTATTGGGGTACCTGTCTATCGGGTGTAACCCTCCAACATCAACAGATACTCCCTCCATGGGATCATAAGTCACAAGGATCATAGAAAAGTCAATCACATCTAGTCATCAAGTTATTAAACATGTGCATAAAACCCCTTTTACATGGACAAGTGCTCAAATACATTATACTAATCTACAAGACAAATTTGGAGGGAATGCTAGGATGTCCTATTGGGATAATTCTCATTGTATGTGGGATGTTTCCGGGAGGATTCAAACCTAGGCCATGTGAGTGGATGAGGTGGTAAGGGATGTTTGGGAAAGGGGTGTAGTGATAGAAGAGAAATGTATGGCTTATCTGTGGGTTCCTCTGAAGAGGGTGAGTTGCACCTGTCAAGGATGAAAATGTTTCCAAGCCCATTCATGTATTTTATCTTTTATTCTTATTTCTTTTTATTTCAAGAGGCTACTTAGGGGACACTTCCCTGGCATGGTGACCAATGGTGGCAATGTTACCCATAAGCATTTCACGGAGATGAGAAGGTTGGCTCGTGATGAGACCCCCTTTCTCTTAGCTATTCCACCGAGAGCCACTACCTTGGTCTCGTGACTAGATGTTGGTAGTTTCATACCACTACATGCCCATGGACCTAATATGTTGTCTCATGATGAGACCCCCTATCCTCTAACTAGGTCTTGTTTTATTATTTTTTATGGGTCACTATGTTTCTTGCTTAGAAGATTTTCAATTATTTCTCAAGGATCCCTGGGTGAAGCATCTCAAGGTTTCATTCGTTTGAATTTTATATTTTTCCAACTACTTTTCCCCTCTGGGCCTTTAGCCCCTTATTTGCATAAGGTAAGGTACAACCCTTATATATTTGGCCAAACCAATGTCCAAACCAGTGTAATGGGATGTATGCATGGGAAAAAGATAAAAAGTGGTAAGTATGGTGGGAGAAGACGATGACCTTTCATGAATCCCCCTAGCGGAAACTCAAACCCTATGGGTATGAGCTTACTAGAGCATCCTGGAATTCTCCCCAGGTGTGGTCAAGTGGAAAATCATAAGGTCCAATAAAATGTTAGAAGAAAAAAGAATTAAATGCACATATGCAAAGGTTTTGAGGATCATAGTGACACATACCATGATACCCAGACTCATTACCTCATGGAGTAAGAACAATTTATGTTTCAAGACTAGGCCTATGTGATGGATGTTTTTACTACTGCCAAAGTGGAGGCATTGAAGAATGAAAAGATGGGCCCTCCAGGGCCATGCTCAATTCGATCTGGCTCTAGGTACTCCATGTCTAGGGCCTGTGGGCCTCAAGACATAATCTCCTTAGTTATCCCTAGGTTAGGGGATAACAGTATGCATTTCCTTTTGTGTATGGTATGGTATTGTATGGTATGAAGTTCCTTTCCTCTCCATTCCTTGGATTTCCTTTCCCTACCTTCCATGGAATTTCCTTTCTTTGCATTGTATGGTATGATATGGTATGGTATGCATTGTATGGTATGATATGAATATGGATATGGTATGGTATGCACTTTCTTGGTATGGTATGGTATGGTATGGTATGCATTTAGTTTTCATTTACTTGCATAGTATGGTGTTGGTGCAGGCCATTTTGGGGTAATACGCAACAATTTTGTAAGACAACTAGAATTGGGACTAGTATAGGAGCACATGCCAAAAGATAAGGAAAAGTAGTGTGCCAGAAAATAGGGAAAAGAAGAATGAGGGAGAGGAAAAGTCAAAGGAAGAGAGAAGGATAGCATGATGAGGAAATAGTTGTATCGAGGACCAACCACGTGAAGGAGGTCACAAGGTGGACAAACCTAATCCACTTATGGTTAGGGTTTTACTCGTTGATGTAAAGGGTTTTTACCCATTTTTGTAGTATAAATACATGTACTGTAAGATCTGAGAAAATGAATCTTTTTGGTAGAAAGCTTTTGGATAAAGAGTTTTGGAGCTAAATACTGAGTCAGTTTTGGAGATAGAGTCATGATTTGTATTTGAGGGTTCAGTTGCAAGTTGTGGATGTTAGTGTGACACTAGCCAACCACACCATATACTTGTGCATTTCATATGAACTTCTGATGTAATGCATGTAGCGAATGACTTGATGAAGATGAATAAAGAAGAAGATAATGCCAGATATTTGTGGATGTCACCCAGGGGGTGAACCATGGTAAAAACCTATGTCTTTATGTGGAATTTATCTTCTATGTGTTGCAATGGATTATGATGAATGAATGAATGAATCTGGTAGTAGTAAAATGTAGTTCACACTAGATTAGTTATATTATTTTACTATAGAGTGAATGTTAATGAATGAATTTGGTTATGGAATGGTAGATTTGATGAATGTTGAAGTAGATAAATATGTCTAGCATCCCCATGAGAACCATCCCTTCCAAGACTATAGACATTTGGGTCTTGTAGTCACCCATAAGCCATCTCGGGCGAGACTGCATTGTGTACTATGTGCACAGTGTTTCCTTCTGGTATCTATAAGGGTCGATGATTTCTAGGGTTTTGTTAGAGAACGAAGGTAAAACTCGGGTCATCCTATACATCCAACAAATGGTTCCATTGCTGGTTGGAACTCAAAAGATTGTATTGGACGGGATTTAATGAAGATAATGAACTGGTATAAGGGGATGTTTAGGCCATGGAATCCAACTAAGAAGGATATTGAAAGATTCTTGGAAACAAAAGATCTTATGTTTGCGTTGAAAGACAATAGAATCTCCAATTATACATTATGACAATATTTGCAGAGGTATGTGTTTATTGATCTTCACAAGACATTTTTCTGTTATTTTCCAAAGTTTCTGCAGGAGTGGATATTGAGGTTTAGTAATAATCACCCAACTAATCGCATAAGACCAGTAGAGTGGAGTACTGAGAATATTGCATGAATACAGAAAGTCAATAATACATTTATGCATGCAGTGGATTTTTGGTTAGAAAATATTGTTGCAGGATTTATTACTAAGTTTGTAGTCGATACTGTGAAGTCATAGATTGCTACAGATCATGAATTTTTGAAGGTACCAAGTGGAAGGAACATTATATCACTGTACATGTTAATCAAGATTTGATTTCATGATAAAGGAGTGATGAAAATGGAGTCAGAAAACTAAATAAATCTACTTGCATGGGGGAATTGGGGAGAAACACTAAGGAATATCTAACATATGGAGAGGTCTTTAGAGAGTGACAAGAAGAAGGAACAAATGGACCCCATTATGATGGATAAGGAAAAAACTGGGGAATAATGGATAGAGTGGGAGTGATGCACAGAGGAGGACCCTATCAGTATAATATTAATGATAAAAAGAGGGTAGTAGTCGAGCAAGAGGGCTTGGACAGTGATGAGGAAGAGGTAGAGGATCTCCGTGTGATGGGGAAGATTGAAGAAATCATGCATGCCACATATGAGAGGAAAACAAGAGGTCATGGGTCTATTGAAGAAGATGGCTCTCCATTTCAGATCTGAATTATTGTGGAACCCACAACCCCATGTGTGACTAAGACATATGAAGAAGAAGAACCATTTAGACAACCAAAAATTAGTGGTAGAAGGATTTTAATAGGACAAGGATCTAGTGGAAGTTCAAGTGGAGGTACAAGTTCAACTAATAACAATCAATTATCTACATCGTCCAGAGGTAATAGTACAATAAAAATTCACAATGGCAAGATCATATCCAACTATTTTCTTACCAGAGTTCCATGGAGAATGGTTGGAGGACCCAGAGAAGAATTTCTTTATTTGTGAGAATATTTGGGTAGATAATAAGATCATAGATGAGGATACAAAAGTAGTGCAACTTGAAATCACATTCAGAGACCGCTCACTAGACTGGTATATGGGTGTCACATTAAAATGTCCGCAAGGAGCACCTACAACTGTCACATATGTGAAGAAGACATTAATCAATGAATTTTAGGAACCTAGTTCAGAGGATCAATTCATGAATGAGATGATAGAGATCAAACAGAATCCAAGAGAGTTAGTTTGGAAGGTTGACCATAAGTTCAAGAGACTGAAATGTAAGTTGAAGTATCCTATAACAGATATGAAGCATAGAAACTTATTTGTTAATTCATTATTGACACATATGAAATATCCATTGAGCAAAGAAAAGTTCCAAACTTAGGCTAAGGATTTGCAAAAAACCTTGCAATTGGAGGAAAACTAGTATGAACATATGTAGCCAATTGTAGAAGATATGAGAGTAGATATGAAGAATATGGCATTTCCATTGAATCATATCAAAGGTAAATTGAAGAGAGAAAATGTATGGTGTACATTGTGTACAACAAAAGGAAATCATAAGAATGAATTCCCAAAATTTTCACAATACTTGGGAGACGGAATGCCAAAACCTTTACCTATAGGTGGTCCATGGTGTGAAATACGTAGAACACATGGACATGATTCTTATCATTGTTCCATGATGAAAAATTATCAAACAATACCCAAGAGCACATTCTGTAATTTCTGCAAGTCTGTAGGACATGAAGACAAGGATTGTAGAACCTTGGAAATAATGAAGAAAATGAATTTGTATACTTATAAGGTGTAGGGTGAAGTAATGTCATGACAACCTATGCAGAAATTTACAGTGCAACTATAGTATAATAATATGCAACATTTTGGAGCGCTACCTTAGTATAATAATTTGTATCCACAATAAAATTAGGCACCACAGTATAATCCATCACGCAAAGACAATCAAGGTAACAAAGGAGGCTTCATAGGAGGAAGATGTGTAGGAAGAGGATATGGAGGAGGTAGAGGAACAATAACATGTAAAAACTTCCAAAAACTTGGACATTACGCAAGGTGTTTTTTATAGCCACCATCGACATGTATGTATTGTCACACAACAGATCATGAGACAAAATACTTTCCGAGACTTCTCGTAAATATATAGGAAAAGAGGAATCAGAAAAATCAGAATGTTCAATGGATTACTATGGACACTAGAGAAGATGATGGAAATAATATCAATATAGTTACTAGAGGAGGAGCCAATACAAGAGAAGTTGTAGCAAAGAATAATCGATACCAACACCAGTGGGTCATAAAGAATACAACACCTCAACAAAAATTTGATGCGCGCAAATAAAATGAGATATTCAAGGAGGTGAGACAAGATATTTTGAAGGAGAATATTGTGTGTACTTCAGGTACAAATCCAAGAGATGATGTACCAGTATATGACATGCCTCATCTATTTAATCAGACCAACAAAGATCAAACTTCGGGACAAGTAAGTAATCTTAGAAAATTTTTGGGGTATTGTGTAAATTTGTTGAATGATAGAACCTATCTACAAGTATTACAGAGTCTATTAGAAAAGTGCAATTCTGGAGATGCGATGAATTTATAAAACAATAAATTCAATTAGGTATGTAAGAAGATAAAAACAAGTAGAGATTTTAGATTGGATGCAAAAATTGGATATTTTAATATGGGTGATAACATATTAGACCCGGGGTTTGAATTAAATGTCCTTCATAAGAAAACATGGGAAGCCATGGGAGAACCTACATTGGGATATTCACCTATTCAATTGAAGTTATAAAATCAACATAGAGTGGTACCAATTGGTATATTGAAGGGCATATTGGTGGATCTAGATGGTGTGTGCACTATGGCATACTTTGAGGTGATTGGAAAAGTAGATAACACTACACCATATCCAACATTGTTGAGATTGGATTGGGATTTTGACAATAATTGTATTATTAACGTGAAGACTAGAATAATTATTTTTGAATCGGGAGAATATAGAGTCATTGCACCATTAGATCCTTTAGAAGGATGAAGGTATATTGAACCCACGATAGAGAATTTCATTAAAGAAGACATAAACCAGTTGTATAGAACTACCGTGCGAGAGGAATATTATGTTAACCCAACAACATATGTAATTCTTAGATGGAGAAGCATTACCTCGTTTGATTCAGACTTTGAAACAAGACTAGTGAATTTGCAATATTGATTGCATGAGTTATCCACTAGAAGATGTGCAAGAATGACGTGCGTACTGAGATGGGTTGGTACAAAGGTAAGAGAACCTCCTACTTTTTATGGTCATAATGATTTAGAAGAATTTTTAACAAAGTTTGAATTAGAATTTTGTGAAGGTCAGAGGTCACTAGTTTTTATATTTATTTAAAATCTACAACTGCATGTTGGTGGGGTACTGCTAAGGAGAATATTTAGAATTGGTATCAATGCAAGAGGTTATTGCACATCAAATTCAATGCAGAAAACAATAACATATATGTGGATAATTTTGATGAAATGGGACAACCCAGATAACATGTAGACAAATGTATAACCCAATGGATATTGGTACCACCAGAGGAGTGGCCACGTCACTTTATTCATACATTGTAAAGAATCCCAAGGAATTGCTATACAAAAATGGAATTGCACAAATAAACTAGAAATTGGGAAGAGTTGCAGTTGAATTTTGTGATCACCTTTGCATTCAAAGATCAGAATCTAGAAATAGATACAACACTAAAGTTGGTAAGAGATAGGATCCTTGAAGAACCATAAGTTTAAATTATAAAAAAATATCAGAATCAAAAGAGACAAATAGTGATACAGTTGCTACATTGTTATCACATTGCAGAAAATCACCCAGCAGAAGAAAACTCGTACAACATCCAAATAAAACAAGTTGAATGAGAAAGGGAAGTAGAAGCTCGAGAATTACATTTAGAATATTTTGATGCACAACTAAAGATAAATAAGGTAAATATTGGAAAAGAATAAAATCCAAAGATTGCAATTATTGGGGACTTTTGGGAAAATCAAAGAGTAGAAAGAATAACATAGTTACTGCACAAGTATAGCAACCTATTTCCAACAATATTTTCAGAGATGACAGGGGTAGCAGGAGAAATTGGATAAATTAAGATCCCTTTGAAACCATATGCTAGACTAATAATAGAGATACCCTACAGGTTGAATCCAGTGTATAAGCATAAAGTGAAAGAAAAAAATGATAAAATGTTAGACCTCGGTGTCATAAAACCTATTGAAGAATCTAAATGGATTAGCACTATGGTAGTCTGGGAGAAGAAGCAAAAGGGAAAAAGGATATGTGTAGAATTAAGGAAGTTAAATGATTCATGTTTGGATGATCCCTTACCTACTCCATTTAGATTTGAAGTTTTTGAGAATGTAGGAGGACAAGAAGCATATTCATTTACTAATGGATTATGAGGATATCACCAGATCAGAATAAAACTAGAAGATCGACATAATACTACATTTGCAACATAATGAGGTTCATATCAGTACAAACTAATGCCTTTTGGGTTGAAGAATTCCCCTGCTATTTTTTCAAGGGTATTAGTAGCTCCATTTAAGGACTTTATTCATAAGTTTTTGTAAGTTTATTTGGATGATTGGACAATGTTTATCTTATTGAATGAACATGTTGAAGTGTTAAGACTGATGTTATACATTTATAGACAGTCTCATATTTCCTTGAATATTAAAAAATGTATTTTTAGCACACCATTTGGAATTTGGTTAGGGCATGTGGTGTGTAAACAGGGTCTGTTGGTTGATCCTACGAAGATTCTTGTCATTGTTAACTTACTGTGTTCAACAACATAGGTATTCCAATAGAGGATGAACACCTTCAGTAACCACTCACATAACCAGATCAAATATCAACACACCGATGTTTTCACGTGGTAAAACCCCTATAGGGAAACATCCACGGCCCTAGCCAATGCGACCTCTTGGAGCAGTTTATTAATGAAAAGAAAAAGATTACAGAGAGATTTTACAAGAGATTTTCTCATAATTGATCATCGACAAATGACCCTCCATGCTCTTTAAATAGATATCATGGACCAATAGGGTGTTAAGCCATAGATCAATGGTCATTAGGATCAATTGGGTGTTGAGTTTTAAGAAGTAAACCCAAGTATGTCTGGAGAAGTCATCAATGAAAGTTAAGAAATAATTGCACCCATAAAAAGAAGGAGAAGAAAGTGGACCACACAAATCACTGTGAACAAGATGCAAAGGACCCAAGGCATGCCAAGAGGCATGTCTTTCAAAACTGTCTCGATGATGTTTGTCAATAACACAACCGACACAAACACCATCTCTACATGAAACAAGAAGAAGACCAGTCACCATATGTTGATTACATAGTTGTTGCAATGAGAGATAATTTAGATGACCAAACCACTCATGCCAAAGTTTGCTCAAGTCATCAACATGAGCAACAAAAACTGATGAAAAAGTTGATGACCCAAAGTTGTCAAACTTGTACAACCTGGTAATATCATCAGCAATTCCATTTGCAATAACATGCTTAGGATCTTTTAGATCCTTGATTACAACTTGGTGAGGTGAAAAATAGACGGTTTTACCTTCACCTGAATGAGTTCCTTGATATACTAATAGAAGGTTACAAGAAAGACTTGGAACACATAATACATCATTGAAATGACCATTATCTACTTGAGCTGTTCTAGATCCTACAACACCAAGAGATCTATCATCACCAACAAATATTTTCTTGGTGTTACATTCATTTAGAGTGGAAAATGTGGCTTTATCCTTAGCCATATGATAATATTCTCCTGAATCAATAAGCCACTCATCGGAAGAAGTAGTAGTAGTAGATTTTGAATTGAAGGAGAAACCAGAAGCAAAAATTGCATGTCCGTGAGAAGAAGAAGTAGAATCAATACTGATGTTGTGCTTCTTCATCACTGCTTCTAAAGATGCCATCTTCTTGAAACATTTAGACTCATCATGACCATATTTATCACAAAAGTTGCAATGTATGTTGGTATTCTTACTTTTATATTTTTCTCCTTTGTCACCAGTAGGAGTTGAAGTTGTCTGAGTAGGTTTGAGACCCTTATGTTGTTTGTTTTTGTAGCGAGGATGTTTCTTCTTGGGATACTTGGGTTTATCTTTCTGTTGGGAAACTAAGGCTTTGTTGGAGGGAGCTGCAGTGTTGATCACTCCAAATTGTACAATCTTATCTTCCTATGGAATCAAAGAAGTACAAAAGAACTCAAGACTGGGTTTTTCATAAGATTCTTCCCCTAGAGTCTCTCTCATGGCATAAAAGGTAGATAAAAACATAGAATATGCACTACCTAGATTAGAAAGAATAACATATATGCAACACTCTTCCTCCATATTTATCTTACATTCTTCACATAAAATTCTGAGTATTTTAAACCTAGATAGATAGTCTCCAAGGAAAGAAAAATCATTTGGACTCAAGGTTGGCATTTGATTTTCTAACTGTTGTGCTCGAATAATGTTGAGTTTACCAAACACAGATTCAATCATTTCTGAAGCTTCTTTGGGGTCATCAATATGTTGAAGGTGGTACCTTAAATCAGGAGAGATTGGAAATTTTGATTATTCCACATTCTTAATCATTCCTATTATCCCACGTCTTTCTTATCAGCATCAATGGGTGATTTTTCCTTTCCCAAGGTAATCTGGTACAAGACTTTACTTCTTAAAAAATCTTCCATATGAGATTTCCATTGGAAGTAGTTGTTTTTGGTAAGCAAGACAATACATGTAGAATCCATATTAAATATGCAGATAATGTGGATTTAAAAACTGAAACTTATGATCTGGATGGAAAGAGTTCAAAAAGTTATGTGGTTTTAAAAAAAATGGCACTGAAAACAGACTTTCGATGTTAGAGTTATGCCCTTTTTAAAAAAGGCATAATCAATAACCAAATGACCACGCGACTGTGTAAGTTGCTTTATGAAGTGACCCACTTTTATAAAGAGAAGTGGGGATCACTTTTACAATGAAGTTACTTTATAACAGAAAAGTTGCATGCAAAATAAATAACTCTAAAATAAAATATTAAAGCTACTTATAGTGATTCACTTTTATACTTGAAGTGAAATACACTTTACAATTTTAGCATGAACTTTTTCAAAAAAGGTAACAAAAGAGAGACTTGAACTCAAGACCTCTTACTTAATAAGGTAAATTTTAACCAAATGATCTAGAAAAACATATTGTAATGTTTAGAAGGAGGATTGGGGTTGTTGTTGTTGTGGTGATGGAAGACGACCTTGGAGAGCTTGGTAAAAAATAACTATTTTCACAAAAGAAAACAATTTCGCTTCTCGATGACAACAAGGGTTAGATCTTGGTTAGCTTACTCGAAAGATGCACATTTTCCTATCTGTTTATGATTTTTCGATATTGCACAGGGTGCGGGGAAAAAATAATACACATATCTAAAAGAGTAGCAACCTGAAAATAAATAAAACAAAACTGAAATAAAACCAAAATACTACTCTGCAAAAATTTAAAAAAATGCGTATCCAAACTTTATACCTCCAAATCTGACTGTAATGGTTGTATCTTGTGAAAATAGAAACTATTTTGAGTGAAATGAAGCACGTTCCTAACTAAAACAAGCACTCTGGATGCAATGGAACAGTCCTTTCAGCCTAGAAATGTACATAAATGACAGAAAGTAGAGATGAGGGAACTCAACTTCACGATCTTGATCTACAACAGAAGCAAGTCTTCAAATAGGCTCTGATACCATGTTCGACAACACAGGTATTCCAATAGAGGATGAACACCTTCAGTAACCACTCACATAACCAGATCAAAAATCAACACATCGATGTTTTCACATGGTAAAACCCCTATGGGGAAACATCCACAGCCCCAGCCAACGCAACCACTTGGAGCAGTTTATTAATGAAAAGAAAAAGATTATAGAGAGATTTTACAAGAGAGATTCTCACAATCGATCATCGGGAAATAACCCTCCATGCTCTTTAAATAGAGATCATGGACCAATCCAGTGTTAAGCCATAGATCAATGTCCATTAGGATCAAGGAGAGTATGAACCGTTGGATCACTCTATGTCGAGAACATATCATGACTGTCAGATTTCCTAACTACAAATGCATACTAAATAAACACACTAGAAACCATGCTTTTACCTAACAACACAATAGACCAAGTAGATCTTACTAACTCCTAAGTGTCTAAATGTCCTAACATACTCTTGATGGGTCCTATATCCATTAGTTCAACAGTAGGAACCAAACTCGCCATCGAGACCCAGTTAGATTCTGCAGCGTTTAATAGTGGAATGGTTCTCGAGATCTTGCGATCCGGCCAATTTTATCGATGGGATTTACATTTTCTTATGAAGGCTCTTCATTCAGTTTGGACTATCTCTTTTTGTATTTTCTCTTAGGTGGGACTAATGAAATATGCAAGCCAGTATAAATAAACTTGGCAAAAGAAAATATTAAGTTTTAACTACAGGGGAAGAGGCTAAGCTTTGGATAACCCGCTATGCAAGCATGCAAACCACATGCCTAGTAATAATACATTAACCATGTGATCATCCAATTACTGTCTAAGATACTAATTATTAGAAAGAAAACACATATGTGATAATATAATGGAAAGAAAAATAATTCACCTACTATAATCATCTATCACATAATAACACAATGATTCATCTTCATCATAAAGAAAAGAACAACAAAACATTGCACCATATAACTTGACAACAGATTTAATTTCTCTTACTCATTACAACATCCATTCATGAAATGAGATAGGAAATAGTTCTTCTCCATGTCCAATCACACATGCGTTTGATGAAAATATAACTTGTCTTTGGTCCAAAACGACTTTTCCATTAAGGATAGCTTCAAAATAATTCTTAACAAACCAAAAAAGAGAGTTTCTTGCAACAACCATCAACCCCAAACTAATTGGTCGATGTTCTTATTTATAGCATAAAATTCAACTGAAAATAATGGCTAAGTCTAGATAAGTGAACAAAATTCACCACGTGGCGTTTTCTCCTAACAGTTTTCTAACAGTCAACTCATGGCATCCCTTTGAAAGGGTGACTTTTCTCATACTCTGACCAATTGATGAATAGTTTCTCACAGGTTTGGGCGTATGGAAATCTATTTTGTTCCATCGAGGCCGCATAAATTGCTCTGATATGCATCGCATGCGTCCGATATTTCACCAAACTGGTGTTTAGTTGTTGTAGCATGGCCCGAGCTCTGATCGGACGTTCTAAAAATTGTTGCACTTGTCCTGGCATTGTGTCGGTCACGTTCGCTAGCTCTTTGGCTCATAATAAATCTTGCTTGGTGTGCAATTCGACTATGTTGCGTAAGTCGATGAAGTCGTCGAGGTGTCGAAATTGAGGAGTCTGATATATTTCATCATCCTGTTGATATTCAGACCCAGATTCTCTTTGGATTCCTCAGTGAAGTTGTGGAACCAGTTTTTCTCAACAGTCAGAGGCACCTTACTTGCAATCAAAATCAACATCGTTTAGGGAGTGATTATAAAACAATACTTAGAAAAATATATTTATAAAACATAAGCGTGAAAAAATCCATACTGGTGCATACCTGTAAAGCTTGCTAAATATGGTTGTTTGATACTTACATGATATATGCAATCCCTCAAATCACCTACATCATTTCTGTTAGCACCGCCATTTTTCTTCAGTTAGGGTGGGTTAGATCCGCATGCTCGACATGAAAAAATCAAGTATTGAAAACATGAGAGTCAGAGTCACACTAATGGCCGATTGGCCCTTTGTGTCCGAAAATGATGTCAGAGCCGAACATGTGCCGAAAGTATGAGTATGTTCCAAAATATTTGGATCCTTTCATAAGAGAAGTCATTAAATGCTTGAGGTCGAGGAAAGTTTCCCAAACGCAAGTCACATCAACAAGTGCATCAGCCATCATCAACTCATTATGAAGACTGGGGGATTAAAAACAAGTCGATGCGATTGTACCACACACCTTTTGCAATTCCTATTGGTTGCATCTCACACGCCCCAGACCATACCAATCACGTGGATGCGACATAGGAAATATTTAAAACATCCTGTTGCCAAGAATGTTCCTTGGTGCGTTTTGACTGAATCCCCGCTCTGTTATAAATTCTAGATGTTATGTATGCTTTCTTTGCACCAGCCAAGCTTGTGCACCATTGGTAATTTGTCTCTTGATCCTAGTATGATTCAATTATTTTGCTCTAGGCCCTTGAAAAGTCATCCACGCATACAAAAAATTGTTTTCTCACCATGATAACTCCTTAGAATGCAAGACAGGGATTGTGAGGTAGTCAAAGTGCCAGGCCTGAGCCCTAGAATTCTTGGGACTTGTTCTTATTCACAATGGGTGTTCCTGAGGCTTCAAAGGGAGACTCCTACCTCAGCATTGAAACCATGGTATTTCCTCTTGCGGAGGCCGAAGTGGAATAAGCCACGGCATAAGGACATAGGTTGGGAGCCACGCTTCCTCAACAATAGATACCATGGAGGAGAGGAAGGCCCAGGAAGGATAACGAATTTGGGGGAAGCCGAGGCCTAATTGGGTCATGCATAAGATCAGCCGTCGAGGAGTTACTAACATGTGCTATCCGACTAGAGCCTGTTGAAAACACAAGTCGGGGAAGTGGGAGAAGAATGACGAGGTAAGATGCTTCAGGTTCTAATGTTCAAGAGCCTAATCAACAATTGGAGCAGGCACAAGTTTCCATTGTTGAACTAAACCAGGAAAATAGAGAATTATAATGGTAGTTGGCGGCAAAGACCCTTGAGGTGCCAGCACCACAACGTCATGAAGGGAATTTAGGCTAGCTCAAGAGGCATCTTTGGGAAGCACAAGACACAATCGTTCAGCTGTGTGAATAATAAAAGGTGTCGGAAGAAAAAAAAAATGAAAACACTTCAGGGAGTGTGGAGCAGCTGGGGAGAAAGACCGCGTGCAGAAGAGGCATGATTGGCGAACTCTATTTTGTATTCTTGGACATGACACAAATTTGATAGCTTCTTCCTTTTTTGTGAAAAACTTCATGTTCTTAATGTAACCGGGTTTGGTTGGCCAAAATCTGTAGACATTTTCTACTATATGTAACCTGAGTTTGATGGAAATCTAATATATAAAGTGTTGAAAATTTTGACGAAAGGATCCTAGTTATTGTGGTTGAATGCATCGTTTCTTCTCTCTGCGTGTGTATTTAACGTATTCTTTGTCAAAATTTTCTTATGAGTTAGCTCTGATTTCATACTTAGTGTCTTTCTAGGTTGTTTTTGTATTTTCATTGATATCCTTTTGTGAAAACTTCCAACGTTGATCAATTCCATCGTATGATGCTAACGTGGCACTACTAACTCGGGACTCAGGAACTTCTAACGATTGAAGGGAAAAACTTGATCATATGTTTAATTGCTTTGTCAACGACACGTGATAGGTGGGAAAAAATGGTTTTATCGTGTATTTCAATCAGATTCGGGGTTTTCAAAAAGATGTGTGCATTAACATAAACCTCAGACTGTCGATGATGAAAAATATCGGGGTCGTTGGTCGGGGGGGGATAAGCCTATCACGTTGTTTTAATGGACCTATATTCTCAAAACTCTTCGACGCCAAAGGTTTTGGGAATCAGCTATCAACGATTTATTTTCCTCCTCCGTAAGGGCTCACTTCTTCATAATTTACCAATGTCGAAGGGATCAGCCATCGGAGGTATCCTTGGTGGATCTTGTCGAAAAAGGAAACTCACGTTTGTCGACGCCGATGAATATCGGTGCTAAGCTACCTTGGTTCTCTTGAGTGATTTTCCTTTTCTTCTTAAACCTCTCTAATGTCAAATCTCTTAAGTGTGTCAGGGAAGAGTATTGACTATCGATTCTTTAATTTAGATGTTAGTCTTTTTAAGTTATGGGTTTTCATGTGCTCAAGAAAACTTTGAAAGACTTACATGGAAAACAAAATTACCAACAAAGGAAACATTTTCATTCTAAGGTTGAATTAACTAGTGAAAAAGATCAAGTGGTACCCAAAAAGTAAAATTTGACATAGGCTTTTTAGGGTGTGTTGAGTGCTCAACAAATGGAGACTTACTGGGTGAAAGCATAATATTTGTTCTTCCTTCATGCTCGGTTGATACGAAATATTATGGAGTACCTTATTGGTTTTAAATCAAAGCTTCATTTACCCTTGCATTTGAAGTTCTCTTGTTGATTCTTCTGGGTTTTCTTGGGGGTTTTTTTAACCTTTATTCCTCCTTCATCTCCCATGGCCAGTGAGTGTCCATAGCCCCGACAGAGTCACCGTGACATCACAGACCTTGCTCCTCTGCCAGTGAGTGTTCATAGCCCCAATGGAGATATATGCATACGCTCTCCTACTATTCACTCGTTTGATAGATTTAATTTATTTTGGCAGAACACCTTGAGCGAGTGAGAGAGGATGACGTATGTTTATCTGCAAAGATGAGATGGTTTAAGGTGAAACTTACTAGATCTATATTTGAGGTTCATATAGTCCTTTACATATTTCCTTATTTCCTTAAGGTCTTATCAAACCACTAAGAAGACACTTCTAACATTTCTCCAAGGTCATTCATCTGTGTAGGTTAGATGGAGAACCCCTCAAAATGACCGTGGGTTCCTCAGTGCTTCTTATGTTGTAAGTGAGATATGAGTTAGGAATAAAGCTCGCTATGTTGCATGATTTAAGGTCAACCATTGTCTCTCTAAACACAAGCTTCAAAAGAACATAAGTCTAGAAAGAAAAATAAAACAATAAAAATGTGTTTCACAGTCATGAAAACACTCATACAAAACATAAAACAAACATTATATATATATATATATATATATATATATATATATATTTTATTGGAAATATTGTTTTAGGGCTTGGCCATTTACTGGGAGGGCGTCAGGTCCCCCCATCAGATTATGCAACTGATAAGTGTCTTCCCCAATCTTCTCATCCACCTGGAAAGGTCCAAGCCACATATTTTGAAACTTAGAACGCTTTCCTTTAGGCTCATTTTCTCTCTCCCATTTCAGAAGTAGGTCTCCGGCTACTTCAAAACTCTTCTCTTTAGCCTTGTGCTTGTCAAACCATATTTTAACTATCTTTTGGTGGGCTATGAACTTTTATTTATCTTTCTCCCTCTCCTCTTCTAACATGAGAAATGTGTCAATTCTTTGTTGCAGAATTGATGAAGGTTGTTCTCCAGAATCTTCGTCCAGTTGGAGAGATGGAAGGTAAATATCGTTCGAGAGAATAGCTTCCTGCCCGTATACCAGAAAGTATGGGGAATTCCCTATAGATTATTTGGGTGTCACCCTATCGACCCATAGAGTGTTATGGAGAAGATTATGCCAATTCCTTTGGTTATCTGCAACCGTCTTATTTAATATTCTCACTAGGTTCTTATTAGCTGATTATGCGACCCCGTTTCCTTATGTATAATAATTTGCAGAGTATCTAATTATGATTCCTTTGTCCAGAGAAAACTGTCTCAATCGGGTGGAAGAAAAATGAGTTTCATTTTCGAAAACTAGGACTGAAGGGACACCAAAACTTGTGATTAGTTGTTGTTCTATGAATTGGATGACCACCTTCTCGTTTACATGAGTCAGAGGGATGGCTTCTGCCCATTTCGTGAAGTAATCGGTGGGAGTAAGAATATACTTGTATTGTTTTGAGGAGATTGGTGTGATTTCCCCTATGATGTCTAACCCCCATTGCTCAAAAGGCCTAGAAATAGTCATTGGTTGGAGTGAAGCTGCTGCTCTCTTTTCCCTCCCAGTTCTTACTTGACAGGTTTTACAGTTTCTAGCATAGGCGTGAGCGTCTTTGAACATGGTGGGCCAATAATAACCAACGCTTAGTATCTTATGAGCGGTGGTGTTTCCTGAAAAATGTCCACCGAAAGGGATATCATGGATCTCCTTCATGACTTTATCTGCATCTCCCCATTCGAGGCATATCAAAAGTACCCTATCATAATTAACTTAGAAAAGTACCGAATTTATGAGATGATATTGGGCAGACTTTAACCTGAGGGCTCTTATTTCCCTAGGGTTTAAATATTATGGTCAAATCCCATGATGTAGGAGATAAGTGATTTTCTCATACTAAGAATATTGTCCTGCGGAATGATATGAAGCTTCACCACACCATAATTCCATTTCATTTTCCCATCTGGGGTCTTCATTTAATTGGCCTTGACCTTCAGCTGCCAGTTTTCATAACCCTTGTCCTTTAACTAGTTTGGTAGGTTTTATGTCTAGATCAAACTCTTGAACCATTTCCATCAAGTTTCCTCTTCTTTCCCCCATATCCTATTGAGTAAATAGAGGTTGGACGGTTGGTTGAGGCACGATTACTTTGGTGTGGTTCTTAAGGCTGTAATATCTTAAATGTTTTACTTCCTTATAAACTGCATAATCATGTTTATCTATAGCAATATAATTCAATTAATCTCCCTGGAGGTTAGTGCTCTTGAATGATATCGGAGCCTCATTGTTATCATCATCCTTATGAGTTAAAACTCCATCTAACGATTGATCAAAGGTGTTATCAGACTAATCGGTAGGTGCAGACACTAACTGATCTCCCAAAATCCACCTAGATCTAGAAAAAAACACACCAGAACATGACGCTTTCCTTAAGTTTTAGATATTGAATTTACTAACTAAAGAGAGATGAGTGACATACCGTTTAAATGTCGCTTTCTCTTGCCATCACCATCCTAGCTCCATTCCAAATTTCATATAATGATGATCCTGCAAAAGAACGCAACCAACCAAAATGATAGCAATAGCATAAA
This sequence comes from Picea engelmannii, assembly GCA_009831015.1. Lineage (NCBI taxonomy): Eukaryota > Viridiplantae > Streptophyta > Pinopsida > Pinales > Pinaceae > Picea > Picea engelmannii. The sequence goes on from ML810441.1 coordinate 178,162, forward strand.
CTCAATATAAACCTATGTATGTGATCAAGGAATCATACAATAAAACACAACAAGCTTTATAGGAAAGAATCATATTACTGTATCATATTAAATGTGAAAGAGAGATTACAACCATGGCCTTTATGTCGTAAGGTCCCTTCCAACTGTCCTTTGTTCCCCACACACTTTCACTCCAAGAATTCTAATAGCATAGATTTGATTATATTCACAATCTATCTTGACAAAGAAAATCTCAAAGCCACTCCAACCAAGCTAATAATTCCAAGCCAACCAAAGCTAACAAGCTCAAGAACCCCTTCTTCATGAGAGCTCCTCTCCTTTTATAAGTTGAAGAGGATAAGGTGAGGAGGTTAGGATGATCCCACTAAATCATGAAAGCGAGTAAGATCCAAACCATTCGGATGCCACCTCACCATGGAAGTTTCTCCTTCTAGAAGATTCGAGAAAATGATTGTTTTTCCCACATGTAAGCATTCTCACACCCTGCTGATAGTGCAACCTGCGAACTGTTCGCACCCTAGATATGATGCAGCATCCGAGAATCAGGCATTCTCGCACACTAATACATTGGCAGCCTACGAACTTCCCTTTTTATAAGGTTTTTACACAGGAAAATGCAACTTCTTTTCTTAGGAAAAGTTCTTCTCCCTTATCTCTTTAGGAACTCAGGCCACTGACCCCTCTAAAGGAAACAGATAGGTTTACATCATTAACATTCATAGGGATGACGAAAATAATGTGTAATAGAGATCCCCCCAAAGTATGAAGTTAGAATAGAGTGATAGCTGAAATACTTTGTCGAGTGTGTGTAGGGAACAAGGAACAGTCGGTGGGAAACCTGCCATCAAACAAGGAAATACAGTACAATAATATATCATCACTGAGGTAGGCATTCCCATACTCAGAATACAAATGAATCAAAGCATAAATTCCGACATGCGAAGATCCATGTCAAGTAAGACAGGTCATGGCCACCAAACATACACTATGGATCCATGCCAATATGACTCAAATCTGAACATAGCCACCAAAAATACACCGTGGATCTATGTGTTAAAGACTCAAATTTGAATATATCCACCAGACATACAATGTGGATCTATGCAATAGTACATTGAATATACTCCAACGCAACCTGGATATGTTAGAAAATATCCAGGGTCTTCATCTCCACCACTCTATAGTATGAATCTAACCATGTGAATACATGTGCTGAAGTCGAACATGGTAGAAACCACTTGATTATCGGTCATTGATGAAATAATTAACAAGTGTGAGGGAAATCACCATTAATGTTAATGACTCCCAAGGTACACTAGTACAATCCAATGAATGTGAATCAATGAGCTGAGGTCGAACACTTGATGGAATCTCTCGATCAGGGGTCAATAATGAAAACCCATTGTCGAAAGAGAGGAAACCTACCATTGATGCATGCAAGTTCCAAGGTACCAATTGGTTTCTAAATGTAATTCCTGGATAATGAGTTGAAGTCGACATGAAAAGACTCGTCACAAGAGGGCCTTAATGTATCCCACATCAATGACACGAAACAAGTAACAATATTTGATGTAGATCAGAGAAACAAGTGATTTAGGACGGACTTAGGGATGGTCGACACAATAGAAGTCTTAAAGACTGCAGAAATGGCCGACGCAATAGAAGGCTTTTCAGGTTGGACATCTTTTTGAACATATTGATGACACGAAAACTGTCTTGGAAACACTGACTCAACAATAGGGATCACATACCAATTTGTAATCTTATAAAGGAGTATGATTAGGAGACAAGTGGATTTCCCAACCTAGACACAAGGTGAGTGAAAGGATGTCATGTTCAAAAGTGACTCTCCCACATAAGATAGGTTTAGACACAATTCTTTCCAAATTTTTTCTCCCACCATTTCTGGCGAGTACCTCTTTATTTTTACGCAAGATTGAGGAGGATAACATATGCTTGTAAATGTAAGCTCATCCTTTGGATGAGTCCCTCGGAGTATGTTTAACGAACCCTAGGAAGGAGTGGTTCGGTCCCATATGGGCCTTTCGATGTTTGTTTAATGAGTCGAAAGAAAGAAAACTCAGGGGTTTTTCATGTTTAGAGAGTCTAGAAAAACACTTAAAAGAGAACTCTCTCAGTTCCTTTTTCGTAAAGTAGTCTGATGAGACCGAAAAAGAGATAAACTATCACTCAACAGACGTTTTCTTCAAATACTTTAACGAGAGTGAAAAGAACAAGATCGCTCGGCAATCTTTTCATGTTTAGAGAGTCTAAAAAGAGCTTAAAGAGAACTCCAGTGGGTTCCTTTTTCGTATAACCTTTATGATTCTGAAAAAGTGATAAAAGTATACTCGGTTACATTTTCATTGATTTACGAGCATGAGAAAGAACAAAGAATAAGCTTAGTAACTTATTCTCATGTATTTATGAGCATGAGAAAGAACAAAGACTAAGCTCAGGATTGTTTTCATTTTTACGCAAGCTTTAAAACAAAACAAAACTATGCTTGGGATAGATTTTAATTTTTACACAAGCTTGAACCATAGAAAACTATGCTTGCAACTTCCCAACGCATGGTTGGTACTTAGCCCCCAGCTTAAAAAGCTAGTGGCTCTACTTCAGCATGAAGTCTAAAGGCTGGAAGTATTTCCCCTCAAGCTTCATTTCATCCAACTACAAAGGAGAATGAAATGAAGCTTCAAATACTAGACGAAGGAATTGACTCAAATAGAGAGGGGGAAAACTATTTTATTTTTTAACGAGCTTGACATAGAAACAAGAACCATGCTCATAACCTCTGTTTCATTTTTTAACGAGGTTTCCACAGAGACGAAAAAACTATCCTCAAGTGGTTTCATTTTTTAATGATCTTGAAATTAGAAAATTATGCTCAGAGACCTCTGTGTCATTATTTTAACGAGGTTGCCTCAGAGATGAAAAAGCTATCCTCAAAACCTCTGTTTCATTTTTTAACAAGGTTGTTATAGAGACGCAAAAACTATCCTCGAAACCTCTATTTCATTTTTTAACAAGGTTGTTACAGAGATGCAAAAACTATCCTTGAAACCTCTGTTTCATTTTTTAACGAGGTTGTTACAGAGACGCAAAAACTATCATCGAAATCTCTATTTCTTTTTTTAACGAGGTTGTTACAGAGACGCAAAATCTATCCTTGAAACCTCTTCGTGATCATGGATTCCAAGAGGACAATTCTTTAGAATGACACCATGTCAAGGGACAAAACTCGGTCATGGCTTCCAAGAGGTCTTCAATGGAAGGAAGAAACACACTCTAGAAGGACACCATGTCGAGGGTCGCGACAGGAGTAAAGAGATCAGGCTCTAACAACCCTATCGAAGAGATCACCATGTCAACTATTGGATCTAAGTCATCAAAATTTGAAGCCATGGGCGACAACTCCACATAATTGACCTGTAGTGGGGGCGATACCGTCTACATATAAGAACCATTTAGGGAGGCAATCCAGTTGAGGTCAATGAAGGAAAGTTGATCAATAGTCACAACTCGTCCATCGTGAGGGAAAGATATCACACGAAAAAGAGTAGACACAATATCTTTCATGGCATAGACATAATCTCGTCCAAGGAGTAAAGAAAAATCCAAGGGGTCTTGGACTACCATGATGTCAATAAAGACAGTTTTCCCTCCCAAAGTTATAGGAAACTGAGGAAGTGTCCCTAAAGGTTTATTGGTTCTTCTGTTAAAAGCTAATAGATTCTGTGTAACTGGCGCAAGTGGAGGATAACCCAAATCTTTCCAAGCAATAGAGGACAAAATACTAAAAGACGAACCTTCATCTATCAATGTCTGAGGAACGTCCCAACCACAAACTTGCACTGTAATCTGGAAAGGAATGTAAGAGGGAAGACGAGGTCCAGTTAGCACACCCCAATCAAAACAAATGGCCTCATTACTTGGAGGGGGTCCTACGAGAGAAGGAGGAATAACCCTCGGCACGGGAGATTCTGTATCAACGAGAAAAACATGGGCAGTATCGGGTTTAATCTCTAGCGAGAGAGTAGGATTGACCAATGGAGAGATCAGATCAACCAGTCGGGTTTCATTCTCCAAGGGGAGAATGGGTTCGACAAGTGGAAACAAATCGAACGCTTAGGTTTCACTCTCTAATGGGAGAGTGGGATCGACCAACGATGGGATTAGATCAACCACTTTGTTAACACTCCCTAAAGGGAGAGGGGGATCGATCGAGTATGGGATCAGATCGACCACTTGATCAACCGGACTAACTAACGGGGGAACCGGATTGATCATTCCATCAACTACAGGCGGGTTAAGAGAAATCTTGCAATAAGAAACTGGAAGTTGAGGCTGTGAACTAGTCATGTCTTCCAGTAATTTCGAGGCTTCATCCATATCAGGACAAAGGTGAGTGAGATGACTCCCTTTGCATAACATACACGGGAACTTGACTCTACTTTTCTTCTTCCCAACCATATCATGACTAGTTGATGGGGGGTCATCAGCATGTTGTTTAGAGGCTGACGATATGGGTTGGCGAGGGTGCATAGACCATACTTCTATAACCCTGGATAGACCTGGGCAATCCTTGAGAAGATGGCTACGCTTACAAAGTTTGCAAGGGTACTTGGGCTTATGAGTTGTTTGGGTGATCTTGACATCATCAACACTCCCAGCACGACTAATAGTAACTAGTTGTTTTCCAACATGTTTAGAAATGGTTGGAGGTTTTGACCCTTGTTTAATTTTCTTCTTCTTATTCTTTCTTTTCTTCTTCTTCTTATTCACCGGGTTACTAGCTTCAGAACTTTCACTCGATGAAGAAGATGAAACAGAAGGCGAACTTGCAAGCAAAGAAGGTGAACAAGACCTTACTGGTGAAGAAGGCGAAGGATCAACATGAGGTTGATTTTCTTGTGGGAAAGTGCTTACGACCGAAGCACTTACTTCATTCGGGATTACCTGAGTGGAAAAAAACCACACCGACAATCCAATCGTGAGACCTGGAAGGCTCAAAGTAGTGATGTGAGGAGGACCAATGTTTCTGTAAGAAGGAAAAATAAAAGGTTCCCCTAGAGCAGAGGTTCCTTCATTGGTCATTTCGGGAACTGACGCCATTAAAAAAAAAATCCAAACTAGAGTCTGCTAGGGAAAACAAACATCACATGCTAAAAATCTAGGAAGAAATAAAACAAACAAACCCTTCTCACAATGAACGCACTAGTTGGTGATGAAATCCAACGTCGTGGGAGCAATTTAAGAAAGGGATAAGATAGAGAGGGTGGAAAATTTACATTGACGACCTGCTTAATGGACTTACACCCTGGTGCAAGCTCCCACACATAATCGTGGGTATACCCTCCAAGGAGCCCGAGTGAGTTTGGCCAACGTCGATTCCAGGTACCATGAAGACCTACCCCTCCATAGTCACCTTGTGTAAAGAACCTAGAGAGATAGGCCACTAAGGTTACCAATCACTATAGTGATGCCTGGGGAAACAATCGACAGTCTGATCCACGTGCAAGGGCAGGGTATCTAGCCTAAAATCAACTTGAAAGGCTTCCACTCATCATTGTGGGTATACCTCTCAAGCGACCCCCATAATACATGCAACCTCTACACCAAGACCAACAAAGCAGGGTGAGTAACTCTGCTAGTCTCAATGCGACCTCGTGATTGACCCCTGTGTTAGAAGGGCTTCCTGAGACAAAATGTAATCATTGGATTTAACCGCTCCCTAACTCAAGATTCTATTTTTGTTTGCAACTTTGGAAAGTTATCTTTTACACCTATTCCAAATCCCTACAACTAATCTAATGTAGGTTTGCTACCAGAAAATATAAAAATGTCTATTCAATTTTTATAATAGCTTTATTTTATGGTTGTTGTTACTCAAAAGGAAGATGGTGTGGACAATATGGTGTTTTGACTAACTCGAAAATTATGCAAAGATATGAAGATGCAATCTTTTCATTTCGATGAAAGCTATGCTGCGAGAAGGAGAAAACATTTATCATTCCCATATGCACGATGTCCCAAAATATATTAAACTCATCAATATCAAGATTCTCAAGAAAATGAGAAAAAGGTACTGAACACCAATGCAAGGATGCCCCCAATCTAATATAAAGCAAGAAATTAAATATTTTTGTTTCAAAAATTTCACTAAAATCAATAATGAACTTTCTTAAAACAAATAAACCCAAACTAAAATTTCTCTTTTAAAGAAAACTATTCAAAAGAAATCTGATCTTTCCCTAAACAATTCTAAAGAAAACACATGCTTTGTAATTGAAAGACACTCAAAGAAAGAGACTAATCCTTCAAAACCAAACAAAGCAAAGATGTATAAAAACAACTCAAAGAATGTCAAGAAGACTATAAACAGATCAATATAGGCTCCAAAAGTTCAATCCAGCTAATCAAAGAAAAATTGGGTCATCAAAAGATGACAAGACCCAATCCAAAAAGTTTACAAGCAAGTTCGTAGTCTAGCAATATATTACATTGTGAGAATTAGGTATTCTCATAGGCTAGACATTGGTAGGGTGCGAGAAGTTCGCACTGAACCTAACAGCAGGATGTGAACTTCAATGATTCTCATAGTCCACAGACAGGTACAGTGCGAGAATGTTTGTAATCAACAAAAATTTTGAAAAAGGACAAGGAATCTAAGTGAACTTATAGATCCAGAGAGTCTGGATGGATGTCCCACAGACTCAGAAACCAGAAAAAAAGCAATCAAAGGAAGGGAAACTAGACTAACTAGTAAAAATTCCTTTCCCCAGTGGAGTCGCCAATTTTGTTATCGGACTAATCGGTAGGTGCAGACACTAACTGATCTCCCTAGATCCACCTGGATCTAGAACAAAACACACCAGAACATGACGCTTTCCTTAAGTTTTAGATATTGAATTTACTAACTAAAGAGAGACGAGTGACATACTGTTTAAATTTTGCTTTCTCTTTCCATCGCCATCCTAGCTCTGTTCCAAAGTTCATATAATGATGATCCTACAAAAGAACACAACCAACCAAAATGATAGCAATAGCATAAACTGAATATAAACCTATGTATGTGATCAAGAAATCATACAGTAAAACACAACAAGATTTATAGGAAATAATCATATTACTGTATCATATTAAATGTGAAAGAGAGATTACAACCATGACCTTGATGTCGTAAGGTCCCTTCCAACCGTCCTTCATTACCCACACACTTTCACTCCAAGAATTTTGAGAGCATAGATCTGATGATATTCACAATCTATATTGACAAAGCAAATCTCAAAGCCACTCCAACCAAGCTAATAATTCCAAGCCAACCAAAGCTAACAAGCTCAAGAACCCCTTCTCCATGAGATCTCCTCTCAGTTTATAAGTTGAAGAGGATAAGGTGAGGATGTTAGGATGATCCTACTAAATCATGAAAGCGAGTAAGATCCAAACCATTCGGATGCCACCTCACCATGGAAGTTTCTCCTTCTAGAAGATTCGAGAAAACGCTCGTTTTTCCCACGTGTAAGCATTCTCGCACCCTGATAAGCATTCTCGCACCCTGATTATAGTGCAACCTGCGAACTGTTCGCACCCTAGCTATGATGCAGCCTATGAGAATCAGGCATTCTCGCACCCTAATACATAGGCATCCTACGAACTTCCCTTTTTATAAGGTTTTTACACATGAAAATGCAACTGCTTTTCTCAGGAAATTTCTTCTCCCTTCTCTCTTCAGGAACTCAGGCCACTGACCCCTCTGAAGGCAACATATAGGTTTACATCATTAACAGTCATAGGGATGATGAAAATAATGTGTAACAAAAGGTGAAGGTATAGAGGAGAAAACCCTTGTTGAAATCGAGACTCCACAATACCAGGTCTTGGGATATGGAGGTATTAATATCGTTGAAAGATTTCTTTCATTCATCATCACATTTAAATTCAACATCTTTTTGGATCATCTTTTGTAAGGGTTTGATGATTTCGGCGAAATCGGGAGTGAATTTCCTCATGAAATTGATTTTCCCAAAAAATGACTACATAGCCTTCTTGTTTTGAGATAATGGAAGTTGAGTGATAGCCTTGACTTTTTCGAGGTCTATACAAATGCCTTCCTGGGATATAATGTGGCCTAGTAACTTACCTTCATTGACACCAAAAATAGTTTTCTTAGGGTTTAAATATATACCGTGTTTTCTACACCTTTCAAAAATCTGCGTTAAGTGTTGGATGTGATCTTCTCTATTCTTTGAATACACGGTCACGTCATCCAAGTAAAATACTACACATTTGTTGATTAGTCCCTAAAATGTTATGTCCATGGCCCTCTAGAAGGTCACCCCTGCATTCATTAACCCAAAGGGCATGCATTTATAAGAAAAAGTTCCCCACTTGGTTTGGAAGGTAGTATTTAAATGATCTTCCTATGAAACCAGAACCTAGTTGTAACCTGAGAAGCCCTCCAGCATAGAGAAAATATCAGAGCCAGACAGGGTCTGCAAGAGATGTTCCATGGGTGGAACTGGGTAATTGTCTTTCTTTGAAGTTTTTTTGAGGTTCCTAAAGTCTACAAATAAGAGAATCTCCCCATATTTCTTCCTTATCAAGACTAAATTATCTACCCATGCAGAATGTCTGACCTGGAATATAATTTTGGCATCTAGAAGTTTCCTTAACTCCTGACACATCAGAGGCTCGAGGGAAGGGTGATACTTTCAGAGCTTCTGTTGGAAGGGTTTCACTTCATGTTTTAATGGGATAGTGTGTTGAATGATACGGGTATCATAAGTTTTTAGGTCTCGGTAGGACCACACAAAGACATATTGATATTGTCTAAAGAGTTAAGGATAGGCCTTCTTTTCCTCTTTGGATATCGTCTTGCCGAGGTTTACATTTTTGGGATTTACCGAGGTTCCAAGATTTATGGTTTCATGGATGGGACAAGAACTATCGGTCTTTGCAATTTTGGATCCTTTAAATCACTCTTTCATATCAAAAAGGTTTTCTAAGTTGGCTATGCCTTTCGATATCATGTGAGACTTTGATTTGTCAATCAGTTGATCTATCCGAGGATTAGTTTCTGTCGATTGTTCCTGGAAGGCTTTGTCATCAATAGCTAGATCCTTAAAATTATCCTGGTTAGTCAGAAAGATTATGATTTGTTTGTCCCCTTCAAATAATTTCCAACTATAAATGTGGTTAGCCACCGATGGTTTGTAGTGCAACTCCACAGTGAATAGGGAGGCTTCATAATATTCTAGAGGCGACAACCTAGAAGCATTCATAGCCAGGGAATCAACAAGGATATTCTTTTCTCTGGGGATCACTGTAATATTCAAAGATTCAAAATTCTCTATTACCTATATGTTTTCTATTGATAATTCTTCAGGTGTGGGGAGTTGCAATGTATAGTGTTCCTTATCTACTGAACAATAATTTTGGAATCTCCAAAGACCTTAATTATTTGACATTTAAGTCGATGGATTTCTTTAATCCTTGTACCAATTCTTCACACTCAATGGTGTTGTTGGTGCACTCAAACTCTAGCCTACTGGATAGGAAATGACATTTACCTTCATGATCGATGAGGATGCACCCTACTCCTAACTCTTCTTGCGACTTAGATCCATCAATGTATATGGTCCAAATTTGTGAACGTAGGTCATCCGATTCTTCTTTCTCATTACCTTATTTCTACCTTATCTCTTTTATCATGATCTTGAGTGCAGGTTCTTGACATAAGAGGGTTTCCTCTATCGGTATCAACGATTTATCTTGAAACACCATTTTAGAATTTTGAGTGAGAGGGACATCAGATAAGAGAGGGGAAAGTTTGCCAAAGTAGGATTTGCAAGAGTAATTGCCTAGCACAGAAAAATCTGTCAATGAAGGTTTGTTCAAGGTTTTTAGGTCAGTGACAGTATGTTTCAGATATCTTTCCCTCTCAATTCTGATCATACTTTTGTGCCCTTCAGTAGTACCCAAAGGTGAGTTGAGTCTGTACTAAAGTATTCGTTCAATTTTTTAGACCAAACTCGTCTCAATAGTAGTCCATAAGCTTCTGGGATATCTACCACAATTATGTCAATCACCTGCACAAACTTAGGATGTGTTGCTATTCTAATCATTACATCTTTGAGTTCTACCATGACTTTGATCTGAGTTTTGTCTAGTTGTATTACATGTTTGTCACTCTTGAGAGGGATGACATTTATGTTTTTATATATAGACAAAGGCATAACATTGGAAGATTCTCCTAAATCGACCAAACAATTGTGGAGGTTTACGTTGAAAACTTTGAACGTCTAAAGGAAGGGTGGGACAAATTTTTTTTCCTTCTTATATTCTGAGAAGGTGCTGACAGTTGGTTTATTGACCAGGTTTGTGGGAGATAGAATTATTTCTTGACCCTTGATAGTCGTGGGGTTTTATACTGAGTTCAAATATTGTAGCATAAACTCCTTCTGCTGAGGATCCTACATATGTCCATAACTGATATATTAGCCTTTAATTCTTGCAAATCTTCAACTATGTTGTAATCCAGTTTGGGTGATTCTCAAGTATGGATGCTCGTAGGGTTTTTACTAGGATCAAAAGGTGCTTTAGGGTGATCAGGAGTTGTCTTACCCTTTGAAGTATGGGTGGTCACGATATCTTTGTGTTTGCACAACAGGTCGTCGGAAGGCATGATTAGGTCAGGATCCCATATCAACATGGTTGTATCTTCTGGTGGATCAATCTCTTCCTGATCACCAACATTCATAATCGAAATTCTTGGTTGTTTAGTTAGGGAGACTTTGTCTAGAAACTGGTTGACCATCAAGTTCATGGCATGCACCCATTGAGGGCAATATCTTTCAGAATGATTTTCCTATGATAGGTACAGAAAGAATCAGATGTTATGTTTCCCAGATCAATGTTCAAGTTAGTTGGAGGAGGTTCAATTGATTTGAACGATGGGTTTATTTTAAAGAAAGGATTATAGGGCCTTTGGTATTGGTTTCCCTCCCCAACACTTCTTTTCATGTCTATGATTTCATTGGAAAACTTCTTAACCATGCGTTCTAGGTCTTCTATGTCCCCACCACCCTTTTTAGTGGATGGTTCTGCTTGTTTCCCTGGAGGTCTAGTGCGCAGTAGCCCCCTTCGGGGAGGTGGTTGCACTTCTTTCTTGACTAAGGAAACATGACTTTCTATGCATCCTTTCATTTAGAATTCAATCATTTTGGCCTCTTCAAAATTCTCAGCTAGGGTTCGCTTGGCAACCCTCTTTACAAACATGGAGATAGAAGTTGGGAGGGCGTTAGCATATACTTTGATTTGCAACTCCTAAGTAGGTTTAGCTTCAGGCTATAATTTTTTCAAGATAGTTGAGAATATTTGATTAAAATATTTAACCCTTTCGTCAAACTCATGGTGGCGGTGAACAATTCAACCATCAAATCTCCTGTAGTAGTTTCTTCTACGAATTTATATAAAACATTATTCTAAAACTTTGTCTAGCTAGTTATAGATCCTACAGGTAAATTGAAATACCACTTGGAAGTTGAATTCTCCAACATATAGGGGAATAATCTACATACTACGTATTCATGTTGGATGTTCATAAGTTTGATCTCTAGTATGAACTTTTTGATATGATCTTCAGGCAATCCTGAGGTTTCAGGGTTAAATTTACAGAGTAACTTCTTCGGGTGTCGGGGAAGATTATGTACTCGGCCTAGGATGGCCAAAGCATCTCTAGACAACCAAGGTTGGTTGTTCTGAGCTAGGCTTCCCCCTTCTTACTCATGGTCATTGTTGTCCTCCATATCTTTATAATCTGAATTAAACTCTTCTTCTTCCAAAAAATCGTCTGGTTTAGAGACGTTGTCGGTTGACGTTTCAGGGATTAGATGCAAAGGATGTTTGGTTTTGATGATTGAAAAATCTATTAGCTATTCTACTCTGTGCACGAAAACTTGATCGAGGGTGTCGACCACTAGTCTTCTTACTTGTTTTCTTCGAGGAAGTATTAGAGATAGGGGTAAAGCACCGATCTGTCGAGCGTAAGCTCCCGTGATTCTTCTAAATTGATTTAATTCCTTGTGAGAAAGAGCATAAGGTATATCAGGGAACATGTGTTCTTCCTCTAGCTGGGCTGAGTTACTCATTTCAGGAGTACTCAATGTGTGTGGGTTGTCTTGGGAATGACTAGCCATGCATGTGGGTTGTTCTAAATCTATCGATTGTCTGAAATATTATATGAAATATGTATCGAACCATTCATTCTAAGGCCCTCCTTCTAGTTCCAGTTACATTGATGGGTCCTAGATCCCTTATTTCAACAGCAAGAACCAAACCTTCCACCGATACCCAATTAGACTCTACAACATTTAATAGTGGAATTGTTCTCCAGATCTTGCGATCTGACCAATTTTATCCATGGGCTTTATGTTTTCTCGTGAAGGATCTTTCTTTAGTTTGGACTATCTCTTTTTGTATTTTCTCTTAGGTGGTACTGATGAGAGATGAAATCCAGTATAAACCAACTTGGCAACAAACAATATTAAGTCTTAACTATAGGGGAAGAGGCTGAGCTTGGGATAACTCGCTATTCAAGCATGCAGATGACAATTTTATACCACGGGCCTAGTAATAATACATTAGCCATGTGAGCATTCAATTACTGTATAAGATACTAATTATTAGAAAGAAAACAAATATGTGATAAGATAATGGCAAGCAAAATAATTCACCTACTATAATCATCCATCACATAATAACACAAAAATTCATCTTCATCATAAATAAAAGAACAACTAAACATTGCACCAGATAACATGACAATAGATTTAATTTCTCTTACTCATTACATTATCCATTCATGAAATGAGATAGGAAATAGTTCTTCTCCATGTCCAATCACACATATGTTTGATGAAAATATAACTTTTTTTTGGTCCAGAAGGACTTCTCCACTAAGGATATCTTCAAAATAATTCTTAACAAACCAGAAAAGATAGTTTCTTGCAACAACCATCAACCCTGAACTAATTGGTCAATGTTCTTATTTATAGCATAAATTCAACTCAAATAACATCTCGGTGTAGATAAGTGAACAAAATTCACCACATGGCATTCTCTCCTATAATTTACTAACAGTCAACTCAAGGCATCCCTTTGAAAGGGTGCATTTTCTCATACTTTGACCAATCGATGAACAGTTCCTCGCAGGTTTGGGCATATGGAAATATGTGTTGTTCCATCAGGGCCACATAAATTCCTCTGATCTCCACCGCATGTACCTTGTATTTCACCAATTTGGTGTTTAACTGTTGTAGCACAGCCCAAGTTATGATAGGACGTTCTAAAAATCATTGCACTTGTCTTGGTGTTGTGTTGGTCACCTTCACTAACTCTTCGGCCCATAATGAATCTTTCTTGGTATGCGATTGGACTATATCGCGTAAGTTGACGAAGCTGTCAGGGGAGCCGAAATCAGGGAGTTTCATATCTTTCATCATCCTGTTGATCTTCGAACCCAGTTTCTCTTCGGATTCCTCGGTGAAGTTGTGGAACCAGTTTTGATAAATAGTCAAAGGCATCTTACTTGTAATCAAAATCAACATCATTTAGGGAGTGATTATAAAACAATATTCGACAAAATATATGTATAAAACATAAGCGTGAAAAAATCCATACTGGTGCATACCTGTAAAGATTGTTAAATTTGGTTGTTTGATAATTATGTGATCTCTGTGACCCCTCCAATCACCTACACCGTTTATGTTAGCACCATCATTTTTCTTTAGTTAGGGTGGGTTACATCTGCGCGCTCAACAATAAAAGAATAAAGTACAGAAAAAAAGAGTGTCGAAGTCACACTAATGGTTGGTTGGCCCTTGCGGTCAGGAAAGGATGTCAGAGATGAACATGTGCCAAAAGTACGAGTATGTTCCAAAAGAGTTGGATCCTGTCATAAGGGAAATCGTTAAATGCTTCAGGTCAAGGCAATTTTCTCAAATGCAAGTCACATCAGCAAGTACATCAACCATCATCAGCTCATTATGGAGGCTGGGGGATAAAAAAATAAGTCAAGGTGATCATACCACACACATTATCCAATTCCTATCGGCTGCATCTCACATGCCCCAAACCATACCTGTCATGTGGATGAGACACATAAAATATTTAAAACATCTTGTCACCAAGAATTTAGTGTTCCTTGTAACATTTTGACTGCCTGCCCTCTCTGTTATAAATTCTAGATGTTATGTATGCGTTCTTCACACCAGCCAAGCTTATGCATCATTGGTAATCTGTCTCTTGATCCTAGTCTGATTCAATTCTTTCACTCTGGGCCTTGTCAAGTCATCCACCCATACAACAAATTGTTTTCACACCATGGGAACTCCTAAGAATGTAAGATGAGGTCTATGAGGCAGCCAAAGCACCAGGAATGAGCCCTAGAATGCCTGGGACTCATTCTTATTTGTAATGGGAGTTCCTGAGGCTTCAAAGGGAGACTCCTATCTCAACGTGGAAATGATGGTATCTCCTCGTGCAGAGGCCGAAGTGGAAGAAGTCATACCAGAAATACATAGGTTGGGAGTCACTCTTCCTCAACAATAGATACCACGGAGGAGAGGAAGGCCTAGGAAGGATAAGGAAGTTGGGGGAAACCGAGGCCCAACTAGGTTGTGCATAAGATCAACTGTCGGGGAGTTACAAACATGCTCTATCTGGTAGGATCCTGTCAAAAACACAAGTTGGGGAAGTGGAACTAGAATGAGGAGGCAAGATGCCTCAAGTTATAACGTTCGAGAGCCTAATCAACAACTGGAGCAAGAAAAACTTTCCATTTCTTAACTCTACTAGGAAAATAGAGAATTATGACAACAGTTGGTGGCAAAGACCCTTGAGGTGCCAACACCACAATGTCGTGAAGGGAATGTAGCCTGGCTCAAGAGGCGGCTTCGGGAAGCACAAGACACAATCATGCAGTTGCACAAAGCACAAAGGGTGTCAGAAGAACAACAAATGAAAACACCTTAGCGAGCGTAGAGAAGCTGGGGAGAAAGCTCAGGTGCAAAAGAGGCATGATTAGTGAACTTTGTTTTGTATTCTCAGACATGACACAAATTTGATAGTTTCTTCTTTTTTTGTGAAAAACTTCATGTTCTTAATGTAACCGGGTTGGTTGGACAAAAGGTGTAGACAATGTCTATTGTATGTAACCTAAGCTCGATGGAAATCTAATATATAAAGTCTTGAAAATTTTGGTGAAATGATCCTGGTTATAGTAGTTGAATGTGTTGTTTCTTCTCTCTGTGTGTGTATTTAACGTATTCTTTGTGGGAATTTTCTTATGAGTTAGCTCTGATTTCATACTTAGTGTCACTACAGGTTATTTTTGTATTTTCATTGATATCCTTTTGCGAAAAATTCTGATGTCGATCGATTCCATTGTACGATGCTGACATGGCATCACTAACTTGGGACTCAAGAACTTCTAATGATTCAAGGGAAAAACTTGATCATATGTTTAACTTCTTTGGCAATGACACATGATAGGTTTGAGAAAATGGTTTGATCATGTATTTTAATCGGAGTCGAGGTTTTCAACAAGATGTGTGCGTTAACATAAACCTCAGACTGTTGATGATGAAAAGTATCGTGGTCGGTGGTCAAGGGGGGGGGATAAGCCTATCATGCCATTTTAATGGACCAACCTTCTCAAAACTTGCCGATGCCAAAGGCTTCGTGGATCGGCTATCGATGATTCCTTTTCCTCCTTCGTAAGTGCTTACTTCTTCATCCTTTTTCTGATTCTGAAGGGATCGGTCATCAACGGTATCCTTGGTGGAGCTCGTCGCAAAAGGAAACTCCCATCTACTGACGCTGATGAAGATCAACGCTCGAGTAACTTGGTTCTCTCGAGTGATTTTTCTTTTCTTCTTAAAACTCTCCGATGTCGAATCTCTTAATCACGTCAGGAAAGAGTCTTGACTGTCGATTCTTTAATTTAGAAGTTAGTCATTTTAATTTATGGGTTTTCGCATGCTCAAGGAAACTTTGAAATACTTACATGGAAAAAAAAATGACCAACAAAGGAAACATTTTAATTATAAGGTTGAATTAGCTAGTGAAAAAGATCAAGTGGTACCTAAAAAGTAAAATTTGACATAGGATTTGTAGGGTGTGTTGAGTTCTCAACACTTACCAACACCTAAGTTAGAGTGCTAGTTAAAAAGTACACTTGGTCATACAAGCTACTGCAAAAAGTTCATAATGGGATATGCAAAGATTACCGAACCCATGGAGAAATTGTTGAGGAAGGAAATTAAGTATCAATGGAATGATGAGTGCCAATAGAGTTTGGACATATTGAAGGAGAAAATGGTGACAATGCCAATTTTGGTGTTTCTAGATTGGTCAAAGGAGTTTCATGTTCATGTAGATGCATCTGCAATAACGCTTGGAGCAGTATTAACACAACCAAGAGAAGGCGATATAGATCACCCAATAGAATTTGCAGGTAAGAATCTTTCATATTCATTACAAAATTACAATCGAACAAAAAGATAAGGTTTGGCTATGGTGTAGGCATTGCATAAGTTTAGACATTATTTGTTAGGTCAACATTTTAAGATGTTTACAAATCACTCTGCTCTTAGATACCTGGTCAATAAGCCAGTGTTGGGGGGAAGGACATGTAGATGGTTTGTATTATTTCAGGAGTTTGAATTTGAATTAGTTATGAATCTTGGAAGATTGAATGCAGAGCCAGATCATTTATCCAGGATAAATGATGGAGAGTAACCAAGCAAAGTGGAGGGAAATTTCCTTGATGCACAACTTTTTTCAGTATAGATTGTTGATGAATATTTTGCTGAAATTATTGAATTTTTGAGTTTTCCCCAAAGGAATATAATACAACAAAGAAGAAAAAATTGGTGGTTAGAGATGCAAACTACCAAATTATTACAGGTCACATGTACAAACTTGGTGCATAGAACATTTTGAGGATATGTGTCCTAGAGCATGAAATTCCTATTATCTTAGCAAAAGCACATGAAGGAATAGCTAGAGAACATTATGCAGGGAAATCTACTATGTAGAAGATATTGTGCACATGATTATGGTGGCCAACAGTTGAAAAGGATGCAAAGGAGTATTGTCAAAATTGTGATGTTTGTTAGAAGGTAGGAAATCCATATATGAGGGATGAGATGATATTAAGACCTCAAGTAAATTTGAAAGTGTTTGAAAAGTGGCAAGTATACTTTGTAGGACCAATTAATCCCCCACCCAGAAGATCAATATCAAGGTATATCATTACAATAATGGAATATTTAACTAGATGGTAGTCGACTAAAACTGTATAGGGACAGTCAACCCAATAACCCTCAGTAGTTGTATAGAAGAGAAGTAGAGTTCTACATAGTGTATATAGTCAGAGTTAAAAGGAACAAAAAATAAAAATAGAAAAAGAATAAAAATACAAAAATATTAAGTAGATAGCTAAGCGATATTTCATGCATACTTAGATGATACAATGCACGATAGAAAATAAGTGATGGGACATAAAAATAATACACTGCGCATTGGAGAAATATGAATATACAGAAAACACAGTCTGATGGGACAAAAAGTCATTGAAAAGGGGAAAATGCAGTAAGTGGGAAAAGTACAGAGTGAAAAAGAATTTATGACATGAACTATACAAGAATAAAATGTGCAAGGGAAGAATCATTGTGCATTGAGAAAAAAAGATCCAAGGAATTTCATAAAATTTAGAATTATGGAGCCACTGAAGGTAGAAGCTGCCAACATAACTACAAGGAAGACACACAATGCCACAATATCTTTGCAGGAGAAATAAAACGCAGAAGTAGAAAACCCTATGTAGCTAGAGGGATTAGTCAATGTGGATGTGATCCCATCACCCGTCACCAAACTAGTTAGTCTAAACGTTGTTGAAGAATAGGAACCAGTGACTGATAAAATGGATGTTGATCCAACGGCTGGAGAAAAAAATCCTACACAAGAACCTGGGTTAGGAGCACCATAGTAGTCTTCACAAGAAGATGCAATCCCAGTGCAGGAGACGATCCAGATTATAGCGTCGAGAAGTGAAAATATTTCTATCACTTAAGACATGTTGTAGATAGATGAGGAGACAACATATAAGGTCGTGAAAGAAATAGATCACTTGGACTTGGAATTGGGAAAGGTCCCCACGAAAGCACTATATAAAGGAAGGAAATATCAAAATAGAAGAGAAGATCAAGAAAATAATGTAGACAATGGAGAACTATAAAATCCATATCATAGAGTTGATGGAACTTCTACAACCAAGAACTCCACTAGAGGTAATATCAAAAAGGGTACAACCATGGGAGAAATTGGAAAAAATAGATTAGAGACCAAAGAATTGATGAATTAGCACATCATTGTGTATACTATGGAGTGTGTATCTGAGAAGAGAACACATGAAAAAAATCAAGATGAAGACATTTCAAGAAGAGTCCAGGAGTTGGATAAATCGGTGTAGGATGCAAACACTTCCTGAGTGGCTTGGGATGAATCACATGTAAGTGTTGGGGGCCTATTGGTGTAGCCTATTTTGGGGTAATCCACAACAATTTTGGAAGACAGTTAGAATTGGGACCTGAATAGGAGCATGCGCTAGAAGATAATTAAAATAAGTGTTCCATACAATAGGGAAAAGCAGCATGAGGAAGAGGAAAATTCAAAGGAATAAAGAAGGAGAACACGATGAGGAAATGTGTTATAACCCTAAAATTACACCAGGCATGCATTCCTGGCACTAGGCCATCTTACTTGCTATCTTTTCCAAGCCATCATTTGAACAACTCTTCTAAAAAACACATTTTTGAATATGTACGTGCCCTACACCACTACTTCCCACGCACACATGCTTGTTATGCCTTTATAGCCCGTGTACACTCACAAAAGGCACGGAAAAATAAAAATTGAAAAGGGATACGGGTTTTTGGTCTGTTACCTAACCATTTGACAACCCATAGTCAGTCACCCAACCAAATAAATATCTTTTTGGCCTATAAAAGAAGGTGTTGGGGTCCCATTCCAAGTGGAAACAGAAGAGAATAGAAAATCTACCCATTTCAGTATTCCCTCTTTGCCCCAATACTTTGCAACCACATTGTGAGTTTGAGCCAAAATTCCTTTTTCCTCCATTGCAAACCCTTGCCATTTCCCTAGAGAGAACTAAAGAGGAGAAGAATACATGGAAGAATTTGGTGCATTTTGAAGAGGATCCCAAGACTGAGTTCAAGGAGCAGTTGTCAGTCTCATATTGTAAGCGACTTTGTGAGATTAATATAAAGAAATAATTTTTTCGTCCCGACAAATGATGTCTTCATTCTTCATGATTTATTTTTGTTTCTTGTTATGATATCTAACACACTAATCCATATATAGAATGCATGCTTGTAGTTTCTTGTTTGTCTTTTTGTGAATGCAGGTTGACCTTGGGAGGAGATCTGTAATTGAGAAACATCCGAGTGCAAAGGGCTCGACACCGGACATGGAGTTTAAGGTAGGCTTACCGGATCCCTATACTTTGTTTTTCATGTATGATTGTAGGGTAATGTCGGGACATCTTTTAAAGTACGAGACTTTATACGGTTAGCTCTACCTACACTTCAGAACCCTAGTGTAGTCTATAGGGGGTTTTTCCCACTACATTAGATTTGGAAACCATACTGGGGAGACCACTAGGGTTTTTAGGGGATATTATTTTTGGGTTCTTTAACTGGTTTAACTGTCTTTTTTGAGTTTTTGTAAGTGTCTGATTCTTTAAGGGATTCTGGTCTTCCATACCAATACTCCGCGCCTTTTCATCTTGACTTTTGTTTTCTTTTTTTTTTAGAAAGTTACAGAGGTGTACGCAACCTGTAGTGGGTCTGTACGCATACATACACGCCCTACCTTTGGACAACCCACGTACATACGCAGGCTGCTGAAGTATCAATTTTCAAATCATCCTCTTCAATTTTATTTATCTAGTCCTGGTCTATGTTTTTACAGTCTTTAAGCCTAGGTTTGACGTTAATTTGGCTATCTTTTTAAAAAGATTTCTTGTGTTTCCTAGCTTTTTAAACTTATTTTTAGCTTCAAATTTTAAGAAAAATGAGTTGCATTTTTAAATCGCATATTCATCAGTTTCTTTTAGAATCTTTTGTTACCTCTGCTTTGATTAGAAGAAAATATAAAAAAAAAACTTAGCTTGTTAGGTCTCTTTCTTTCTTGGCATCTTCTTTGCATTGTTATTTGAAAAAGAAAAAGAAATTGGCATAGTGTTGTGTTTTCTTCTCATCTTAAAAGCATTTCAAAAGAAAATAAGAAAGATAATCTTTCTTTGCTAGTGTTCTTGTAAGTTTCATCATTTACGCAAGAGTCTTAACAACATCAATTGCACTACCGCATCCGTTTTTATTAAATCATGCCAGTAAAAGAAATGCTTAATTAAAATTAACTAGACTTTTTGTGCTTGTAGGGTCAACCAAATAGTTTAGGGTTAGGGGTTTGATTTAGGTTGAGAGGAAACTCTTCAAGGCCATTAAATCAAACATTGGAGTCTGAGTTAGGGAGTGTTAAAGTTTAGTAAAATTGAAAGTTATCCGAGACCTCCCTCTAACACAGGGACTAAACATGAGGTCACGCGCTGAAAGGTAGCGGAAATAACCCCTTCAAATCCAGACCAAGCGTAGTGGGGAACACATATAGAGGGATTATATTTGGATTCCATTGATCACATTTTCCATGGATATTCATGGGTCTTGAATACATTTGAGGTCCTCAGTCATATTCTAGAACACTTTCTTTTGATACCCTTTATAGGTTTCGGGCTTGATACCTTGCTCATTGTGGTCCACCCGACCGTCAACTGTACCAGCCTGGTAATTGTTCATGATCTAGAAACCTAGTTTCCTTTGTTTTAGGGACTTACACAAGTGACTGTGGCAGTATACCACAATACCTAGGGAAGACGTCAGGCCACACTTTTCACAGTATACCTGGAGGGTGCTTCCGTGTTTGAGTTTCACTTGCATCGGTAAGTTTCTCAAGTGTTGGCTAGTGTAATTGTTCTTCCTACTAGATAGTCATCTGCTTGATTTACCTTTAGGGACTTTTAGTGTGTGACCTGTGCTCCCTAGTTTTCCATAGTGAGTTAGTCAGTTATTTCTTTGGGTCTTTGACCTATTCTGGTAGACCGCCCACTCAATTGGTCCTGAGGAATTTTTTGTCTTCCTCTTAGAAATGTGGATCCGCCTCTATATTTTTTTTATAACACTAGTTTTCCAGAGTCACCGTGTGAGGCTTTTATGGACTTGAACGATCCCGCAAGGGGAGAAACTTTGCATAAGATATTCATGGATAAAGTGTTGGCAAATGTTTAACATATAGCGTATGCTTGTCATTGATGGCAAGTACAACAGTGAAGATGGCAAGATCAGAATGTGCATCAATGGACAAATAGGAACAACGTAGGCTCAGGAGGAATTAGTGGAGAGTCGAAATTCTTCCAAGTAAGAAGGATGTGTAAACTTGGAGGAGAAGCATCGTTGATCGTTGGTTCCCATCCAAAATTCTCGATAGCATGAGGGCCATCAGATCTGAATAAAAACGAGAAGAGCGCGCGCTGAAGAGAAGATTAGATCTCAGGCGTTAGATCTGAGCGAACTCAGAAGCTCGTGAGTGGAAGAGCCAAGGATTTGGTGTTAAAGGTCGCGAGGCGACAAAGTGTTGAGAAGATCAGGACCATCCATCTGTGAAGGACACATGGCAAATATCGGAGAGATCTTGTGAACTTAGGGGTTCACAGGATAAAGGCCCAAGTATTGGGTGTTCAATGTAGTGAGGCACGAGTTTGCGAAGCAGCGAAGCGGCGAGAAGATCAGGACCGTTGGGTCTACGCGGAGAATCACACGTGGTGAAAGAACATCATCTCATTGACTAGAAAGTCAAAGGAACAACGAAGATGCGAGATCGCGATTTAATCAAGGACCATCGGATCACCAAGAACGTGGACCATTGATATGAGCTCCATCTCGAAGCCTCACCTATCGCGACTTGAAGTGACGAGAACCTCCATCATAGGAATCGTGAGATGCAAGATTGCGAGAAGATCAGGACCGTCGGATCACCAAGAACGTGGACCGTTGATCTGAGCTCCATCTCAGAGCCTCTCCTATCGCAACTTGGAGTGACGAGAACCTCCATCACAGGAATCGTGAGATGTAAGATTGCGAGAATATCAGGACCATTGATTCATCAAGATCATGAACCGTCTATCAGGGTCGATGAAGATAATAAGTTCGCAACAAAAGTGTGAAACGGGTAAATAACGATGATACCCTTCAGAGTTAATCCAACGGTGCAGGTGAACTTGAACAAGATCGGAAGGATACTATTGCACGACACAATGAAACTGCCAGTAACCATTGATGGTTTCTACCATAGGATGCAAAGAGACTTCGGTGTGATTTCCAGAGGAGCAGAAGAGTCACATGGAATCTGCCAGTGGAATGAAGATGACTCGTGGAGGCGATTGAAAATTGGATGGGATTGAGGATGTAACTAAAACAGAGAAGGTGAGATCGACTATCACAGAGAAGACGAAGAGTCTCAACTGCCAGAGAGGCTGAGGAATCTCAGCATAACACCTAGTGATACTAGACACGTGGGGCGATCCACCAGAGAAGCTGAAGAGTCACGATGATAATCAGACAGACCACTCGAGAGGTGGAGGATAATGGTGTAGAGTCATCATGCAGAGGCATTGCAAACACTGCATGCACAAGGTGCACATAAGCTATAAATACATGGTACAGAGAAGAGATGGTGTTGTTGTTGCTGTTGGAGGTTGTGGTGAGAGTTGTTGGTAAAGGTGATTCAGGTGTGAAGAAGGAGGAGAGTGCAGCAGCTGAATAGCATATAAGAGGAACTGTGCAGAGAATGGAGATGGCACACAGAGCATAAAAAGCAGAAGACCAGATAGTGCAAGTGATGTGAGCAGAAAGGCAATGAGGCAGATAGAGCAACGAAATGCAGCAGAATAGTGATAAGTTGAGTAAGCCATTCTTGAAAATTATATCATTGTAATAAGTTTCAGAAGCAAAGATTAATATTTTAGGGTGGTTGGGAGGTGCTAGGGAGGACTGTTGTCCTCAGAGGTTCAAGTGGGTTCTTGAACACAAGGAGTTGGTGCTTCCTTCTAGTTGGTGCTAGAGAAACCAGGGAGTTGGTGCTTCCTTCTAGTTGGTGCTAGAAAAACCAGGGAGTTGGTGCTTCCTTCTAGTGGGTGCTAGAGAAAACAGAGAGTTAGTGCTCTCAGCAAGTTGCAGCTTGCTAAACAGAGGTTGTAGCCTCATTATGAGTTGGTGCTCATATGTATGATAATGTAAATATTGTAACCATTAATTATCATATAAAGAAAAAAAGGTTTTTACCCTGTATGGGTTTCCTCAAGAAATATCTATCTCTGTGTTTCTCATATATGTGACTGATGCTCAATGTGCCATTGTTTATTTCCTTGCATTATTGTGATCATCATTTAGTGTCTCAGCAAAGAGTTTAAAAAGAAGAATAATTGTTTAAGCACGGTGACAACTCATTCACCCCCCCTCTCAGTTGTCCAACATAAAGTTCCCGATGATACCAACCAAGGACCCCCTTCACAAGGGAATTCTTGTGATTTTCCCTTCTTTAGAAATGTTGGTGTCCCTTTGATGGCCACTTTGTACATTCTTGGGTTGATGGTGGGACTGTCAGTTTGGTTGGGTACCATTCCAAATGTCCTGAATGATCTTAATGCTTCTTAATTAATTACCTTAGGTCATGGGCACCCTGTTGATGTTTCTTCGTCAACAAAGTCTTCTCCTCCTCCTTCTCCCTCCTCCAGTGAAAGTACAATTACTAGTAACCGTAAGTCTAAACGAAATAGAAAGAGGAAGAATGGGAAGAATAAATCACCAACCTCTGCGAGTCATGTTGGAGATAGGTTGACAACCTTTGCAAGTCATGTTGAAGACCAGCACATAGACTTTACAAGTTATGTTGGGGGAAAGAACCCTCCCTCTGAAAGTCATGCTGGGGGAAAATGTCTAGTCACTGCTAGTCATACTAGTAATAGGTCTATAGCCTCTGCAAGTCATGTTATCGACCCTTCACCAACTTCTGCAAGTCATGTTGGAGATGTGAGACTAGCACTGCTAGTCATGCTGGGGGCATTGTTTCTGTTGAGAAACCTAGATGGATAGAATGTAAGACTAAGTTCCCTTGTAATATCTGCAAGGGAGATCAACTTACTCATATGTGCCCTGGCCTTCCAGAGGTTCAAAGATTGTGGTTCCTGACTGCAAGATATTCTAATTTTGATTCTTCTGAGGTTTCCTCATAGTATTTTCAACCATTGGTTGATAAAGTGGTCATGTTGATGCAATCATCGACTGATCCCACTCCTATTTTGGGGGGTGATGTGTCTTTCAACCATGTATTATTGCATCCTATTCAGCCAGTGGTTGAGAAAGTGATCACTCCGATGCAGTCTTCAGTTGATCCCACTCTTGTTTTAGAGAGTGTCGAGTCTACCAAAGTGGTCATGTTGATGCAATATTAAGCAGATCCCACTCCTCTCTTGGTGAGTGAAGTGTCTACCAACTATGTTTTTAGCATTTACAGTTCAGTACTTTCAGAACAAGGGGACATTCCGCTCGTTCCGAGCACACCCCTTCCAAGCCCTAGGAAGGTTTCCTTTGATTGGAATGATCTTGTTGAGCCTTGTCTTCCTTCTTATGCACGTTTTAAAATAAGGGTTGAAGTTAATTCAACAAACATTTATCGATGTATTGTGGATGAAGGAGCATCTCCAAGTATTTTATCCTCCTCGGTTTGGAAAGTCTTGGGATATCCCGAGATTGTGTCTACTTCACATGAGTTGTTGGATTTTGGTAGACATCCTAGTGAATATTTGGGGGTTCTTCCTCAGTTTCCTATCTCATTAGGTGGGAAGACTGTCTTTGTTTATGTTATAGTGGTGCAAGGCCCGTTAGATTTCAATATGCTTCTAGGATGTGATTATGTATATACTATGAATGTTGTGGTGTCTACGCTCTTCTGGGTGATGAAATTCCCTCATAATGGAATCATTGTCACTATTGATCAGCTGGCATCAGATAATCACCATCCTAATTCAATGTTATTTTATCGTGCCCCTTTATATGTTCCTAGTGTTCATGTAGACTCTACCCCACCATGGGTTAATTATGTGGCGTCTTGTCCTCGGTGTTCAATTTCTTCTGAGAAGGAACCTGTGTAGTCATGCTTTCCTTCTCGGGACTTGGTCTTAATAATTGATCCATTGGTTTATCCAATGGGGGAATGGGAGCCCTTGCTTCCTCCTCTAGGTCAAAGTGATATTGAGTCTCCTTCTGAGTCTGATCTCGTTGTTTGTAGATCCTTAATCCCTCATGATTGTGATTCTTCACTGATAGATTCTGCCAGTCCTAGCCAGAGCCTCCATCGTCATATGGAATATGGTCATTTTACTTCACCCTTTGGGACTGTCGACCCTCCTTTGCGTGACTTCTCATATTTTGAATTTCCTTCAGATGAGGCTATCCTTGAAGCCATGACTATGATTTCTATATTGTGGGAGGACTTACACAATGATTTGTGTTTTCTTCCCTTTTGGGAGACTTTCCAAGTTGACTATCGAAGAGACTCCTGGTTTGAGCTTGGCATTGGGATCTACCTGAACTAGTTTCACACATGAGTAATAACCCCATGTCAAGTCTTCTTTTAATCCCTTTTCAGACCCTCTAAAAATGAAAATATTGTCGAGCAATCTTGTTTCCCTTCACACTCTCCAAACTAAAATTTGAAGGCATGTCTGTCTGATGATAATTTACCCCTTTTTTGGTCCGGATGGTCAATTGTACGAACAAAGGTATACTCTAGGAACTTCGGTTCACTATAAGAGTATTCTCAAGTATAGGTTTAACCCTTTTTCAGGCCCAAGGAACTAAATTTATGGAAAAGGAACCCCCACAGAGTCCATAGTTAAACTCTTTTCAGACTCCCTAAAAGTGAAAAGATCGTCGAGTGAGCTTGTTTCTTCACACTTGTTAAATCAGTCTAGAAGAAAATCACCCACAGAGTCCATATTTAATCTCTTTTCAAACTCCCTAAAAGTGAAAAGATCATCAAGTGAGCTTGTTTCTTCACACTCGTTAAATTGGTCCAAAAGAACATCCCTTACGGAGTCCATAGTTAAGCCCTTTTCAGACTCCTTAAATATGAAAATATTGCCGAGTGATATTGTCTTTCTCACACTTGTTAAAATAGTTTTGAATAGATTTCTTTTCAGTGCTACTTTACCCCTTTTTCTAACCGACTAGACTACCTTTGAAAATGATACCCCAATGGAGTCTCCTTTTATGTTTTTTCAAGCTCTGGGCTCATTAAAATTACATCGAAGTACATTATCATTGTGTCTTATTAATCGCATTTTCATCCCTGCATCTTTGGACTAATTTCGGCTCCATGTTTCTCTCAACTAAACCATCTGAAGCATGCCTTATACGCAAGCCTTGTAGGATCACTTTGCCTTTGTGTCTTGACACCTTGACCCATGGAGGATTTTTCTCGAGTGTCCTTTTCCTGCATATGTCTCCTTGATTTGAGAATCAATGTGTTCCTTGCGCTTGGAACTAGTATTTCTGCGATACTTGTTCCTCCTTTGTAATGTAGTATTCTTTTATTCTTTTTCAAGCTTTCCAAAATTATTGAAAAAGACAAAAAAATCAAATATACCCAAAAAAGAGGAAGGGAAAAGTATTTTCTTTTTATTGGAAGCACAATGAGTCATCCTTGGACAAAACACATCCTATTGTTTGTTCATCAATCTATGGGATCTAATATGACCTTAGGAAGTCATTCTCACTACATAGAGCTATGTCCTCCTCCATTTGGTTATCCTTCCAAACATATGGAGAGTTTTCATTACCTCCTGCATCATGAACTTATGTCAATGACATGTTGCCTGAGTCTCATATTTTGTCGTGATTTTTTCCAAGGGAATTCTTACTAAACTTGAGTCGGCCCTTCTGTATTTTGTCTCTTGTCCTCGTGCCTGACCACCCCAAAAGACTAATCAATTCCTTGTTCAAAATCAATGAAGTTATCTTCCTGATCACCGAGATCCTCTTGCCTATTCCTGACGAGTCGTCGAATACCTGGGGGTAGTGAATTCTTACATTGATATTACACTTCTACTCGAGTTTTGAAGATCTTGAAGTTGTTTCTTGAGCTCTGAAGGTTTCATCTCCCGCCATCAGGCATCATTAGCTTCTTGAATATGGATACTATACATGTATATGTTTTGACTTTTAGATGTAGATATGTTGTGTATTTCTTGTGGCTACACTTTATATGGTTATATGAAATGGATCTGAAGTGTATTTGATTGGAAGCCATGATTTTATTTCATCCCGATCATGGGTATGCCCACCTCGGTAAGATAGATTATTTTGCAGATGGCACCTCCTGAACTCTGGTCTCTGGGCTCACTCGCTTCGTATGTTGGTGAATATTGGTAATGTATTTTGGCCATCAGATGCTCTTCTGACCTCACACATTAGGGGGAATATGTTATAACCCTAAAATTGCACCAGACATGCATTCCTAGAATCATGCCATCTTACTTGCTATCTTTCCCAAGCCATCATTTGAATAGCTCTTCTAAAAACAACATTTTTGAAGATGTATGTGTCTTGCACCACTACTGCCCACGTACACATGATTGTTGCACCATTATAACCCATGTACACTCACAAAAAACACAAAAAAATAAAGATTGCAAAGGGATATGGGTTTTCAGGACGTTACCTAACCATTTGATCGTGCGTAGTCAGTCACCCAACCAAATAACTATATTTTTGGCCTATAAAATAAGGTGTTGGGGTCCCAATTCAAGAGGAAGCATGAGAGCATAGAAACTTTGCCCATTTCAGTATTCTCCTTTTGCCCCAATATTTTAAAACCACATTGTGAGTTTGGGCCATAATTCCTTTTTCCTCCATTGAAAACCCTTTCCATTTCCCTAGAGAGAACTGAAGAGGAGAAGAATACATGGAAACAATTGGTGCATTATGAAGAGGATCATAGGACTGAGTTCGAGGAGCAGTTGTCGATCTCATATTGTAAGCGACTTTGTGAGATTAATATAAATAAATACATTTTTTGTCCTGCAAATGATGTTTTCAATCTTCATGATTTATTTGTGTTTTTTGTTATGATATCTAACCCAATAATCCATATATAGAATGCATGCTTGTATTTTCTTTTTTGTCTTTTGGTGAATGCAGGTTGGCCTTGGGAGGAGATCTGTAGTCGAGAAACAACAGAGAAAAAAGGGATCGACATTAGATGTGGAGTTTAAGGTAGGCTTACCGGATCCCTATACTTTGTTTTTCATGTATGATTATGGGGTAATGTCGGGACAATTGTTAAAGTAGGAGACTTTAGATGGTTATCTCTGCCTACACTTCAGAATGCTAGTGTAGTCCATAGGGGGTTTTCCTGCTGCATTCAAAATGGTTGGATTGAGGACCAGCCACACATAGGAGGTTACAATGTGTACAAACCTAATCCACTTACGTTTAGGGTTTTGGTCATTCATGTAAAGGGTTTTCACCCATTTTTGTAGTATAAATACATGTATTGTAAGGTCTAAGAAAATGAAACTTTGTAGTAGCAAGTTTTTGGATAAAGACTTTTGGATCTAAATTGATCCAGATTTTATGAGAAGGATGAAATGATTACATATTATTAATAGATGATTTATACAGAATATCAAAGATATAGTAAAACTATTTTTTTCTATTCAATAAGGAAATAAGATGAAACTATAAAATGCAGTAGAAAACAAGCTTACTAGAATGGTAGCGGCTTATCTCTAAGAAGAGATATGATGGTTGCACTCATTCGAAAGAAGATAATTACAATGAGGCTCTGAAGGCCTTTTTACCATAAAAAGGAATGTCAAAAACTATAGACATCCAAAAAACTAACCCTAGGAGATGAAGTGCCAAAAGTCATGTGGGCCCCGTCGGGGTTAATTGGTACATCAATTTCTCGGGGCCGTAAATTTGGCATACTATCTTTGTTTTCCACATATGATACATTGTTAGAAATATCTATATGAGGACTACAATAGTTGGAATAAAATACCATGTGTATTACTATTGATCGAACCATGCCCAAAAAACTTTGTTTAGGGCCTCAAAACGACTCTGGAAGTTCAGGACCTAAAAAACTGCCAAAAATAGTAAATTACCAAAATTGCCAGAAAAGTATTTTGATCCAGTTGGAAGAGTTGGGTGGCCACCGATATCCACCTCAATAAATCCTCCCTCCTTAGGAAGCAATGGTCTCCATTGTGTTGAGTTCCCCCATAAGATGAGGAAATGTCTGTTGAATTTGGCCCTGGGCGAGCCACTTACCTTTGTGCAGAAGTTGTCCTGCTTTGATGACTCGATAAACCTGGATCCTTTGCTGTCGAGTGCCCTAGATTTGTGTATCCACAATGTAATCAATGGATTCTTGTTTTATGAAGTCGGGCTTGAGCTCTGTTGGTGTCAACTATTCTCCTACTTCTGAGGTGTCCAATAATGGTGGCAAATAAGGTCGAAGGAGATCCACATTGAATAGTAGGTGCAAGCCAAGGAAAGGAGGAATGTTTAGCTCAAAATAATTATCCTCCATAGCCTTGGTGATGGTGTATGACCCATAATAGAGTGGGGGGAAATTTTGTTGGAGTCTTGTAAGGAATTCTTTCTGCAAGTGAAACCAAACATTGTCGCCCACCTGAAACTTATGTGGCACCTGATGTTGATCATGGCACTGCTTGTACTTGTCATTGGACTTTTGTAGGATATCCTGAGCCTATTGGCGGATGTGCTGGATCTTCTCAATGCACCAGGTGGCTTTTTAAGCTTCAATTGGAGTAGGAGATGAGTCGGCTGAGGTGACCGCAAGGGGAAGTGCAACATCTATGGGACCTAATGGTTCGAATCCCAACCCCACCTAAAAGGGGTTGTGTCTGGTTGAGCTATGCAAGGCTTGGTTGTAGCTATGTTTAACATAGGGAATACTCTCATCCCATGTGCGAGGGTGCTTCGAATTATACTGTAATGTCCCCACTTTGGGACATCATCACAGGGCAGAGATTTATGATGACCAGAGTAGCCAGATGGATGCTAGAGCGAGTACATGGGTATTTGAGAGGCATTGTGGGGTCCATCTTGCATTGATGATCATATTCCATCATTATGAGCCACTCTACATAGGTTGGCTTTGGTTTAATTGCATTCCAATGATTTCCATGATTTTGACTATTTTGAGTTATAAGTCAATGAAATTCACTGAAGAGGTCATTTTGGGAACATTACTTGGAGGAACCTCTCAGTGTAATAGCTCATTGGAATCAGGAGGAGCAGCACTACAGGATGGGATGGCTAGAAGTGACTTTCAGTGGCTAGGGAAGCCACAAGGAGAGATAAGGAGATTTTTAGAGGTAAAAAGGTTAATTAATTAATTAAATATTATAAAATGAAAGTCATTTTGGAGGGAAAAGGTGAGCCAAAAAAGTATAAAGGAAAGGCAAGGGCCTCTTCTCATTCATTCATGTATGATCTTATTTTGATTTCTGGCTTCTAGCTAGTGAGCCCAACATTGGGGGTTTTGAGGGTTTTGACATAACAAACCCTAGAGGACGATTCGGTGGTGAAAGATTCCACCTATCTTGTCCCAAGCTTGGTCTCGGAGATGCAATACTCTCCCACACCATTCTATTTCTAGATATACTCAGTTGCAGGAGGATTCTACATCAGTTTCATGTGCAGATAGAGAGAGGGCGCACCAGTTCGTCCTGTGATTTAGTAAAATTCAGATCTACGGAGATTGAGAGGGAGATTGGAGATTCAGGAACCTGGGTTATTCTTACCATTGCCCAATCTATATTCTTGGAGAGTTTCAGATCATTTGGAGGCCATCTTCATCAGGGTCGAACCAGCTAGGGTTTCAGTCATCTAGTGGGGCACCCCATTCGGTGGGAAATTCAGATCTACGGATATTGAGAGGGAGCTTGGAGATTCAGGCACCTGGGTTATTCTTACCATTGCCTGATCTATATTCTTGGAGATTTTTAGAGCATTTGGAGGCCGTATTCATCAGGTTCGAACCAACTAGGGTTTCAGTCATCCAGTGGGGCACCCCATTCAGTGGGAAATTCAGATCTACGGAGATTGAGAGGGATCTTGGAGATTCAGGCACCTGGGTTATTCTTACCATCACCTGATATATCAGTTGGCATATTTATTAGGGTGATTGGACACTTTTAGCAGCAGGGCCGAGTTATTGAGGGTTTCAGCCTTCTATTGGAGCGTGGCATTCTTCAGCTGGAGAGTTTGGCATTCAGATTTGTTTGTATTGATCTTCATTTCTTATTCAGCCTTTGGAGGCATTATTTTGTATTAGCGGGAGCATTTTGTAGCATCTCTTATCTATTTTCTATCTTCTTGGCCATCTGTTGAGCATTCCAGATCGACATCTTCATTGTAGTAGGTTTCTCTATTTTATGAATAAAGAAGAATTGAGATGTTTTGGCTTGTCTATCTTATTGCATATGGTTGAGTTATGTTCCATGGTTATCTCTTTCTATTATTTGCTACATACACACATATAAACACATCTAAAAGGTAGATCAACAAAGTGTTTGATGAAATACCTCACTCAGGAAATAGTTTTAAAAAGACACCAAAACAATGATGATCCTTGCATAATGGCTTGGGATCATTACATATACATGCCTAGGATATGCACAATTATTCGATTTACAACCTCATTTTGGCCATCTGTCTGGGGTGGAAGGACGTGGATTTGGTGATCTTGGTGTCCACTAGTGACTAGAGGCTTGACCAGAATGTGATGAGAAATCGAATATCTTGATCTGAGACAATGGTTTGTGGGGTTCCAAAATGTACCTAGACTCATTCAAAGAATATCTTGGCAGTAACCTCTGTTGTGATTCTCTTCTTATAGGCAACCAAAATCTCCATCTTCGAAAAGCGATCAACAACCACAAAAACACAGTCATTTCCCCTATTGGTGGATGGGAAGCCCAACATGTATTCCATTGAGATGGATTCCCATGGCCTGTCAAGAGTAGGAAGAGGGGTGTACAGGCCCTATTTCTTAGTGGTTGGTTTGGCAATAGCACAACAATGTAGGACCTGATATACTTGCTAAGCTCATGTCGAAGTTTCGGTTAGTAGAAATGTTTATATAGCATTGCCACTTCCTTTTCTATGCCAAAGTGTCCTACCACATGACTGTAGTGGGATTCCTAGATCATCTTTGCTCGCTCACTTGATGGAATGCAGATATGGCCCAGATGACATAACAACCAATCCCAAATATGGAAATTATTGCCAACTCCATTTGCACCCAACATTTGGTAGGTGGTGGCAAAGTCTAGGTCTGTCTCATAGAGTTGGGGCCATCCAGAGGTCTCATGTCTGCAAGAGTCTAGCACCATGGTTAGTGTCACAACTGGTGGTCTGCTAAGGCAATCAACGACGCAATTGGTGCTTTATATTCTATACTTGATGTTTAGGTGGAATTCTTGCAAGTATGTGGGCCACTTTTGATGGTGGTCATTCTACAATTTTCCTTGTTCCTGCATGAACTGTAGTGGCTTATGATCAGTGTGGATGATTGTCTCCTTCCCAAGAATGTAATGTCTCCAATGGTAGAAGGCTTGCACAATGGATTACATTTCTTTGTCGTAAGTAGGGTACTTAATAACAACATATGATAGTGTCTCACTATGATATGCCACAGGGTGGCCGTACTGAGTGAGAACAATGCCCATGACATAGTCTGAAAGTACTAGGGTTGAGCACAACAACTACTTCAAATCATCAAATTCTTATTTTTGGGACTGTCCCCACACAAATTTCGCCTTACCATCACCCTTGGTTATTTGGATGAGGGCCAATGCAATATGGGAGAATCCGAAGATTAGTTAGTGTGGTTGGGGCTAGCCAGACATTGATGACTTGGATCTTGGCTAGATCCACATGTACACCATGTTGATCAATGATGTAGCCCAGGTAATGGACCCTTTCCATGTCGAAGGATCATTTTTCCAAATTGGTGTAGATCTTGTTCTGTCACATGATGTGGAGAACCTATTGAATATGCTGCAAGTGCTCTTCCCAAGTCTTGTTGTAAATGAGAATGTCATCCAGATACACAAATACAAAACTATTGGTGAATGGTCGCAACATATAATCCATCATCCTCATGAAAGTGGATGGATAATTTGTCAAACCAAAGGGAATGACCAACCATTCAAAAAGGACTTCCTTTGCCTTGAAGGCGGTCTTCCATACATATTTATGTTCTATCGAGACCTGGTGGTAGCCAGACTTCAGATAAATCTTACTGAAATATTTGGTTGTCATGAGTTGATCAAGGAGTTTTTCAATTCAAGGAATCATGTACTGGTTTCTCACTATGATTTTATTCAGAGCCCGATAATCAATGCAGAGTCACCAAGTTCCATCTTTCTTCTATACCGTCATGATTAGGATCCTGTAAGGTGATAAGTTGGGATGGATGTGCCCCTTGTGGAGCACTTCTTGGATCTGTCGCTTGATCTTCTCATTATATAATAGAGAGAAATGATAGAATGGCCCATTGGGCAGTGGTGCGTTGAGGGTCAGATCAATGGGGTGCTTGACTTGACAGTGCAGAGGTTCCCCAGTAGGTGAGGAGTAGATATTCCAGTATTCTTGCATGACCTTATTGTTGGCAGCCATTTCACTTTTTTCTATTATCCTATAAGCTGCCTACACCTATGTCTTGCGAACATCAAGTTTTTTGTCGCACTTTTCAAATAGACGACACTTTCATTTCTTGCGACATTTGCACATTTGTCTTCGTTAAGTTTTCACGACTGTAAGCGTGAAAACTTCTCCTTTCGAGGTCACATTTCGATCACTATCTGAACTGATCTTTTTATCGATATGCCTACTGCACTTACCTTTTGTTTATCGTTATGTGGCTAGAAGGACTTTTGAACTATGCTCATTGGAAATTTTTATATTGATTGCATAACTTGATTTTGTTGAGTTTGTAAGGCATTGAGCATTTGTATTTACACTTTTTATGACCTGCCTGATCATTGATTCTATACAAATACATAGGGGTTTTTGATTAAATGTTTTATACATATACAATATAATCCTTATGTTAATCCTTTCATAATTTTGGCTTTTCGACTATATGGATATCAATCGACACATTGGTTAAATGTTTATACGTTGGCGCATGGCTAACATTTGGTGTTGGTTTCACATTGAATTTCGATGCTTTAAAAACTATAGTCTAACGTTGATCTGGCACGTCGGCATAACACTTACCATTTTATTCTTTGGTTGACCAAACGATATGATTTTTGAGCTATGCTATGATTGTTTCAACAGCTATGAAATTTGGTGGTTGTACTTTTCCATAACTATCGTGCATGGCGGTGAATAACTCCACCACCTTCGCATGCTTGCGTTAATGATTACCCCTTTTGGCTCGATTCATTGTTGTTGGTTTGGGTAGCTCTATTACTGTGTGTTGATGAATTCGAACCCTTCCCTTACCATGCATTCAACTCCATGGCTCCAGTCGTGCGAGTTGAACCCAATGGCAACCAGGCCCTGTTGATGTTTGACAATGCCCACCAAGATTTGGCAAACAGTGGATGGCTTACCTTCGTGGAACGTTTCAAGGGTTTTAACCTTTGTGTAGCTTGACAGTTTTCCATGACCTTCGATGGCTGTCGAGCTAAGGTAGGTGATGTACAGTTAGATATTTATGAATAGTTCATCATCTCAGCCACGGGATTATCTACCTCTCGACAGTGTTGGTTTAACAATTGCAAGGTCAAGGAAGTTTCATGGACATTGTTGTTTCAATCATGAAAAATCACCTCCTGTGATAGATGTATGCTCGTAACTATGCTTAAACAATGTTGGCACGATTTATTGATGATAATCAAGCAGTTTGTGACCTGTGAAGGTCGATACGGACTTGTATTCCTCCACCACCTACGTTTGATTATGGTTTTTATGGGATATCAGCTCAATATGCCCTATTATTTTCTTCGTAGCTTGTTTAAAATGTTGAAGAAGTATAAAAGACACCAGGCTGACAGTAGCCTTTTTCATTATGGGCTTGTCAAGCTTATCGTTGTCTGTCATTTGAGTCTACACGGGGATAGTTGGATCAATTTCATTGCTTGAAATGGTTTCGAGGATCCGAACCCTACATAGGTTGACAAACTTGTGGTGAGTGAGGTCAAGGTCGTACGCTCGGTGCCCTACCATGTTCTACTAACTAAACCCTCGGCCAACCCTCTTATCGACTTACCCCACACTGTGATTAAGAGCGTTGAGACTCATAATCCTATGACAAAGAAACCCAAGGACAAACATACTGCCAACGAAAAGGGTAAAAAGAATGCACGTTTGATTTCACGAATGGCAAGGAACAAGCCAAAGCCCCCTGTCGAGCCAAACCCTATCGTGTTGAGTGAGGACTCCGATTCGGAGGTAGAGCATTTCTTGGCCAGCGAATACCCCTATTCGCAAGGTTTGTGTGCCGAACCCTCATACGATTTTGTATCAAACCTACCCCCTTGCCTAAAGGACGACCCTAACTACCCAGGCATTAAGATGCCTTGTGAAACCCTCGATCAATTTCCCAAACCCTCGCTTGCTCTGTCTAAACCCATAGTGTCACCCTGTGATCAATGCAGTTCATGGTTAGAGCGATATTATCTTGATGTTCCAATACTCTAGTCAAAGATTCAGTCTCTAGAGGATCAGATTGCACTGTTAACCAATCAAAAGTCCAAGCTCCAAGCAATGGATAAGAAAAAAAGGACAACCGGCTGTATCCTGTTTAAAAATGTGGAATCAGCCATGACTGTTGTAAATTCCAAGCTGGCATAAGTAAGAGACCTCGTCGCTACACAGGTATGTTTTGGTATCATTTTTGTTTTGTAGATAATCTAGGTTTATATAATGATTTGGTTTCGGTTTCAAACAACTTTGTTCACATCATTGAATAGCTTTGTTCTATTGCGTGCATTCTATATTTAGTTTTTCTTTAAATAAAAAGGAATTTCAATTTACGATTTGATTATGTCCAGTATATAAATCAATAGATTTTGATTGGATTTGAGTAATCTTCATTTGAATTCGTTTTGTTTTCCTTCAAATGAATTGATTTGAAAAAGAAATTTTTCTTATTCAGTTTGGAACATAATCATGTTTGGATTTGGTTCTGATATGATCCATGTGCTATAGTTGATAGACGATTTGATCGAGTTTGATTGTTACGATTTGCTTGGATACGATTTCGTTATCAATGATATGCTAGGACTGGTAAATGTTTTCGGGAAGATAATTGTTACGATGTTGTGTCGTGTGATGTTCTATCTTCGGTTGTTTCCAAGTTAAAGATAATGACTCTGTTTATTTGATGAAACAATATGCTCAAATAACATTCGCGCCCGAATTGGGAATGAATCTGAATCACAACAACTATGTGAAAATCCTTAGCTAAATCGATTCGTTTTTGTTCTAAAATGGCAAGTTCGTTTTATGAATCGAGTCCAGATTCTAATTAATACTCTGTATTTCAAATTCATGAAATGAATTGGTCAAAATCTATTACGATTCGTTTGATTAAAATGATTGTGATCAAAATTAATCGATCCTGTTTTCTTATTCTGCAATGATCAACGATCAATATCTATAACGAATTCTGTTTGATTTATCCTGTTAAGATTGTGTTTGTGACATTTACGAGACAGTTACGATTTGAATTCGTTCACAGCCTGAATCGATTGCTATACACTTATCGTGATAATCCTGTTTGATTCACAAGTGTAACGATGTGTTTGCAATTTGTTCTATTTTCAATTGAATATCAAAACGATATTATAACACATGGATTCGATTTGTTGGGAAATGATTACGATTCCGTTTCATATGATTTCATTTACCCGATTCATGATTGTAATCAAAACAGAGTATTGCTATCTCTATGCTCGGTTAATGATGTGGATCCTGTTTGAGTTCACAATAGAATATCATTTTCAATTTATGATTCCTTTTCAAGTAATTATTGGTTGTCAATTCAATGGAAATTCTTAAAAGATTTTGAATCGATTCTGATGTTGATTCTGTATCTCA